>JBCAUA010049916.1:0-11662 GCA_038406235.1 Peronia verruculata
GTATATCAATAAAAACAGAGAATAAAGTTGTTTTCTAAAAATAATCAGCAGAAACAGTGTTGTTATTGAAAGTATTAGCAATAGTAAGACAATTTAAAATAGAACTGCATTTTCAATCAAAGGGTCTGGCAACCTGAAACATTTCCTGCAACCTGAACTTCCCAGGTTAGGAGCCCAGCTGGCTCCTTAGCTTGGCTTGCTAAAGCTCAGGCCTGGATTACGGGTAAACCATATCTGTAGTGCCGTAAAGAATAGACATTTTATATCTATAATTTTTTATATAGTTATTTTGTCCATTCTAGTAATAAGATTTCTCAGCTGTGACATTTTTATCTTTCATTTTTAATAAAAATGTGAAGAATGGAATGCCATGTGATTTTAATATGTGTGACATAGCACAAAATGGAAGTTATTCTAAGCTCTTGAATATCTTCAAAGACCAAAATTATAAATGTGAAATGGCCTCACCTTTCCAGCAAACAGGCAAGAAATATCAACCCTTTGTCTAGGACTGACATTCTTTTACAATCTAATGCATCTCTTACTGCTGTAAGTGTTGAGTCCAGCCCTGCAACATGTAGCAAACTTAAAGCTCCCAAGAAGCAGGACCAGCAAAAGGTTCACCATATGTAACATCAGTTACAAGGTTCTCTTTTTGTACATGTTGATTTTTAACAATACTGAAGGTAAACAGTAAAAGAATGTTCGAATTCCTCTTTCCTATTCTTCCTCTCTGCTCTCACCTCCATCCGGAGTTATTGGGGTGGCACGTGCATAAAATCTTCTCAGTCCATCTTGATTCAGGGCTGGGACTGGTTTCTACAAATGTTTTTTCAGCCCATTGCTGGAATTGTCAGTCCATCTGTTCTTCGGCCTGCCTTTTTGTTGCTTCCTTTCAACTGCTCCCTAATGTTTACTGACTTACGCTAATCATGAATAAATAAGAAATCATGTTTCTGCCCAGGTCAACTGAAATAAATGCTATAAACACAAATCATAAATTAAATTTCTTTACTGTAAGGAGGCGTGAAATCTGAATGAGTCAGATCTGGATGATCAATCTAGTTTTTATGTTTTCTAGTTTAGTAGAACTGATATAGCCCCAGTATGAGAGACCGCTGTGGCAAAGGATTATAAAATGATTTTGGTGTGGAGTGATAGACATGCTATAATAATTATAGCAATTAGTAAAGCTTACCATAACCTGCATGACATTTGTCAAAGAACAGTTGATGGTTGGCCATGGACTGTAAGCACTCAAAGACATGGCTGGAAAGAAAGCAGTGATTTTACATTATTCTTTGCATTACAGAAATAATATAAGACATACATTCTGGTATCAAAGACAGACATTCTGAAATCATTTTGATACAAAACTACTTGGCTAAGAGACTTGTATCGAATATTAAAATTCTGTTAACTGCAAAACTGGAATTCTTGATCTTAATATCAATTCATTAATGAAAAATAAGTAGATAATATAATGACTAATAGCTGTTGGATGAAAGTCAACTTCAATTGTGCTTTTTAATATAACTTCAAACTCTATCTCCTAAATAACACATCAAACATCACTTTCTCAGTGTCTTGGGTATACAACATTTATTCCAGGTGGAGGACAGAAAAAAACAACAAAACTCCAACAAATTGAATCTATATTTATGAGGTAATGAAAATAAACCACACATGAATACTGAATGAACCAATAATCTAGTGATGTGAGTGACACAAAGAAAAGGTTGTTATTTGTTTGTTTTTCTTGTTCTTTCTCCTGTAATGATGAGATGACATAAGAGGCTCTTTTTTATTTGTGTGTTTTCTTCCTCTTGCAATGATGAGATGACACCCAAAAAAAAAAAAAAATGGGTTCATTTACTTCTCCTATACTCAAGAATATATTCCACCAAATGATTCTGTTTTGCAGGACTAGACAATGAGATTCAGTGATAACATATTTGCAGACCCTCCTTTCACCATACATGAACATCAAGTGTCATTCAGTTCCACCAAAATTTTGCGCTTTACAAACTTACAAACCATGCAGAGAAATGATAATGTAACTGAATTTGTGCAAACAAATGTTAATACTCAAACAATAAATTATATGAACTGTATCAGAACTGAGAAAGTCTAAGAAGTACAACAGAAAATGAACGAAAGCGTAAAAGGAGTATTCACATAAGTGATTCAAAACAATCAAAAATTACAAAATAATTAAACCAATAGTAAGCAAATGTGAGGACCAATGAAATGTAGGTCTAACTGAGTCATACTTTATCTGAGATATATTTGATGAGTGGAGAAGCTCAAACAGAAATTCTGAAAATTTAAATAGAAATTACGGTTTCCAGTGAGTCAAATCTTTTTCTTCTACCCTATGACCTTGATGGACAAAAGTAGCTAGTACTAAAAACCACACTCGCTGAAATGGAAAATTTTCTTTTTTTGATTAGTACTCTGATCATATTTCCACATCATGTGTTAGAAGTTAAAAAGGCCATGATATTCTGGCAAGAAGCATAGTTTTAAAAACCGAACTATGGCCACAAGATCTGTAAACACCCTTTGGTATGAAGGCTAGACTACCTCACTAAGAGAGGGCAGATATCACTAGACAGATGGAATATTTTACAGAATATTACTATGCTGTGTGATAGATTTGGCCGATGGATGAGGACATGCACTTAATGACAAACTCAAGCAAAAGAATCCTGAACATGATGTACCATGGGAAATCATATTGCCTTGCCCAGCAGCGTTCACCTTACATTGATGATTTTATTATGTTACGACAAATATGTATTATAGGAAAAGTCGAGATAACCTAAATCAATTGAAAGATGTATACAGAACGTATGAAGGAAAAGATTACACTTTAGCTCACAGATGCATGTTTAATATGGCTTTATTACCATGCCCAATGCTCTAGGATTAGATCTTGTGTTAAGAAAAGCATACTCATCAGTTTGAAATTTCCAGTTCAAGCCCCAATTCTCTGATGGCAAGAATATTATGTTATCATGAAACATTACATAATATTAACATGACAGATATTAGTGTTTTCATCTGAAAATCATTCATGGTTGCAGTGGGCTTACAATATATTCAGTTTTTGCAGTGCAAGAAATTCACAGGAGTGAAAAGTTAAAAATCATTAATAAAACATTGTCACTAGAGAGGCTCATTACCTGCAAGATCTGTGTCAAAGATCTGTTTGACCAGCTGTGGTTCTGTTAGACTGTTGGTTAGAATGGTGATGCACTGAACACCGGCAATGGTCAGGGTTTCATCTTTGGTGGCTATAATCCTTTTTATACCCATCAGTAACGTGTAGTTCTGCTCTCCCACAGGGTCAGCAGTCAACAATTCCACTGCCATCTGCCTAATTTGTAGCCATTTCTTCAGAAGGGCTGTATATTCAGAAAAATGAACACAGTGGGTGCAGGGGAGGAATTTCAATAAGAACAGGTGAAATCTTGTTTTCAAATAGACCAAAATTGCCCTTGCAGGTCATGGCAACAATCACACATTCACATACATTGTCCACTTAGCAGGTAATACGCCTTCACTTCATTATATGTCTTGCTTTCTTTTTTCTAAACAGATTTAAAACCAAAAGAACAATCGATATCATGTGCTGATCTTATCTTTTTATTGTCCGTAAGATGATTTAAGAGAGAGCAAAGAAATACAAATAACAGAGTTAGTTATTGAATTAAGGGAAGCACATATCAAACTATACTATTTTGTAATTAGGGCCTACTGGTATGTCATTGTGTGCAAAAGCCAATAACCCATCGATAAACATGTAATCAAAAACTTGCTACATTCTGAAGCTGTGATTCTAAGCTAAGTCTGTCTTTTCCTCAAATGAGTGTTATCAGTCTTAACATATCCTTATAAGTAAGAGGCTTTCTTAGATATATCAAAATTAATGTGGATCCATGCTGCTCAAGAGACCAAATAGTCAGTCTAACCCTCATTTCTCTCTGTATCTGCCTCTATTTCAATAGTTGGTAACATATTGACCAGTCATTCTACTAGCTTATCAATCAACTAATTGGATCACCTGCTTGGGTAAATGTGACTGGTTGTAAGCATTTCTAGTGCAATGATGAAAATTGTATAATGTAGTCAAACAAAACATACCATTGTCAACAGCTATCATACAGGGCATATTTCTTTTCTGTTCTTAAATAACATTCACAATTCTATTTTCTTTCTTTCATCAGACTGATGAGTGTAAAAATACAGAGATATTTTGAGATTGATCATATGGCCACACATGGTCATGATGATCATCGCCCACACATGGGTCTGTTTATTTGATGTGGGTATATCTGAGTGATCATTGTTGGTTAAGCACTGTCTAACACTCACAAAAATTCTTTTTCATGCGATTGACCTCAAACACCTAATTAAGACTGAAATCACTGTATCTTACATATTCATATGTCTTACCTAGACAATTGTACTGGAAATCTTTAGAAAGACCTGTATTAACCCAAATGATCACTGTTCTTATGATGTTCTGTGCTAGGCTATCATCCAGTCTGATTGTATGTTCATTCTTCTTGATGAATACATCTACAACATGGATCATTACATAAGCAAGGCAACCAGCTGTTTCCTCTTCCCAAAATTCTGATGATTCCAGTAAATAAGAGATGGTGAATGCTGAGAAAGAATAAAAGTTCACAAATTTCAGTCCTCATATGTGAATTAACAGCTGACAAGAGTGCTTTCAATAGTAAGTAAATTTACACATTTTAACACCTTCATGACACAAGTTTATTCACTTTTCCTCATACACTTTTTCCAAAATAGTAAATCTGCCATGAATTGTATTTCAGAGAGAATATATGATAAGCAACACTTGTCATTACGGCCCTGACAGTTGCAAGAGCATGACATGCTATTCATTGCTGCAGCATCTTGGCACTTTTACTGTAAAAATAAAAATGCTGAATGGTATTTGGCACATTACTAAATTTTCTGTCTCAAAGGATTTCAATATCTGAAACAATGTCAAGATTATATCTGGGTCACAGACAGTATTAAAAAAATAGAGTGTGTTGTGTTTTTCCTTCTTTCAACCAACAGGAGATAAAAAGAAATCATGCTATGCTGAAGCTATAAATAAAAAAAATATGAAATGTCAATATTTTGGCACTACCTCATGTTTCAATTTTCTCTTTTTTGAATGATGTGATAAAAATACAGTACTGATGGCATCCGCATGAACTATTGTTCAAATAACACATTTAAGCATGTTTTTGTTGTATGAAAATCATGTACAAGGCTTTTCTTTTTCAACAACAAAGTAATCACTCCCTTTTTCTTACTTTTGATTACACGTATTCCAATCTGTTATAACATATATTTATTAAGCACAACAATCAGGTTCACTCTGAGTGGAAAGTTCTGACCATCCATAACTTAAACAGTATGTATTACTTAAAATAACCAGCATACCCTGATCAGTGACTAAAATCAATGGATAAACTTCAGATAAATCACACAGCTTCCCCAGCACCAGGAGATTAAAACAGGTTTGCTTTTCCACGTGACCTCCCTGAAGAAAAGGATCAATGTCTTCAGTTCAAACATAAGTAAGACTGTTATATTTTGCTCATGACAAGTAATTCTTTTTTTTTTTTTTCTGTAACTTCAAATTATGCAATATATTTCAAAATTGCTAAATTTTACTGAATTTGTATTGGCAAAAACAGTTTCACCACACAGCAAAACTGTGTCACACTGGACAAGTTTCCTTCACTCTTATTTCACTATTACACCTTTTGTTTCCTTAGTGTGCAGTAACAGTGTTACAGTGAAGACTGAGGAAGAAAAAATACAACGTGGCATTATATTTTCAACACTGCTGCATCACAGATAAATGAAACTAAAATTTCCATATGCAGCATATCATGCATATCAGTGTCACATCAATGTATTGTTGGCTTCACATACTTAGTACATAAAACAAACAAAACAATTAGCAGTAACATTATAACCCAGCCTCCTCTTTTTTCATGAACCCTAATGCTACTAAGAAATTTTTTTTATGCTGCTCACTTACTTTTTCTTTGAGGTTTCTGATTAAATTCTCAAATCCCGTTAGGTCTTGTGTCCCATGAATGAGGCATGTACATACTGAAAAGAAAATATTTTTTTCTTGCCTTTGACCTTAGGCTATTTTAATATGTACATGTGTCACTGGCATGTCTGTCTGATTCAGCATCTGTCCTTGAAAACTGCTACTGTGTCTGGTTGCCATGGAAGCAGGCACCATCTTGGATTTTGCTGTTTTTCAAAATCTATCTCCACTGCTATTATCACACTAAATCCTTCCACACTTTGCATGTCATTTCTAACCTCTAATGTCTAAAAGTGAGGTTGCGTTATTAATTTTGTTTTGTTTATGAATTTTGTAAAATGTCACAGTTATATCAAATATGTACAAAACTGGTATTTTATTTTTATTCATTAAAAAAAATGTTTTCTCAAAAAGTAAACAAAAAATACAATAAAAAGCCCTTGTCACTTTCTTTGACATGTCAAGGAAAGCATGTGTATCCAAATGAAGAAGAAATATTGATAGGTTTTGAAGGAGAAAAATAAGCCCCACCCCCCGAAAAAAAAAACCTCCAAAGTTTTGAGAAAATGCAACTAACAAATCTACTGACAATAAAACACTTTCAAAAGCATCAATATACACAAAACTCTACAATTTCACAGAGAGGATATTGAAATAACTTTGAGCCATAAAATATGGCTCTGTTTCCCAGTAATCTTATGCCTCCAGAGCTTCGTATGTCTCGCAAAACACCTTTATTTGGAGAAAAAAAAAAATCATACTTCTCTTAACTAACTAAACTTAATTTATCCCACTCTGAGGTCAACCCTTTATGCTGATGATATTCATTAATTAAATTATTTAATCACAAGAAAAGATGTTTTTTTCTGTTGGACAGATCAGGTGAAGAGTGTTTCCTGACCAAACAATAAAGGCCACTGCAAAACACAAACACTTACAAGAAACAGAAGACTGCTTGTAGATACTGTCTGTATAAAATTCTGTAGATTAACAGTGAGAAAAAGGTTTGAGCCCAGCCATTCTGAAGACAACCTACATGTAGTGTATAGCCTAAACAAATATACTCAAGTCATTGAAGAAAATGCTAAGTTTCTATCCCAAGATTCAGGAACAGCAGAGACTAATGAGAGATGAATTCAGTATGAAGCACTCATCCCTAAAGTGTTTCACATTTTGCTTTTTTTCTTTTCATAATTTAGGTTTATTGTTGCAATTAAACTCATATATAAAGGAAGGGTTTATTATGCATTTAATTTACTTTTTTTAAACAAAAATGGAATCCTTTCATCCTTTACAACAGTCAGCCTATAAAGATTTCAAGATCTTATAGATTTTCGACTGATAATTTATTATATTGGCATATTCCTGTGCTAGCTCATGCTCAAACCAAAAAGGAAGAAACATTTTGCTTCATATTATTTGAAACAAGTGATTGATTCAAATGAATGTCTAAAGTTAACATTACTTCACATAAGATGACCATACAACCTGAAATTAATTCAAGGACATGGTTGCTGGTTGTGAAATTTTGCTGAAATAGTTGCATTGTCTCAGAGTTCTCTTCCACTATCGAGTTCAACAGACTGAGAAACACTTGTCTTTGAACAGTAGATGATTCCATATCGTCTAGGGCATCAACAAGGCATGCCACACATTGGACTGTTGGTCTGGTTACCATCCAAGCCTCATTGTGACATTGATGTGTAGCTGACACAAACATCCTAAAAGTGTAAAAACAGTGAAATGTAAATTAATTTCAACTCCATAGCAGAAACAACGACAACAAACAGATCTGGTGCCCAAAAGTTAAAAAAAAATAAAAAGGACAAAAATCTACAGGCTAACAGAAGTGCATAATTTCGTTTCTTAATCAATATTATCCTTTTTATCTGTTCTCTCATTCCCTTTTCTAATCAACTAACAGTAAAAGAGACTAATAGATGGATCTATAGCCTACCTCATCCATCTGTGTGGTGAAATGCATTAGTATAAAAGGATGTTAAAGAGAAATATGCATGTAGTTTTGTCATAAATGGAAAAACAAATGTGAAGACAATGCTGAACTATCAGAATATTTTTTCCTATGCAGTATATCTAGATCTAGATCTGTACATCTGACTATATAATTTACTGTTTTACTCTGGGCATTACTCTCGTAATGATCGCTTCGGTACGTATGTTAAGGTGTAGATTTAGATAAGATTAGATCTAGATTTCTACCTCTAGTCTCTTATGTAGGCATACATTTTTTCAATCAATAGATCTAGTCCCCCTTTTTACCACCTATTCCGTCACATATGAGTTTGTTAAATCGAGGTCTTGCCCAAGACTATTTCTGTGTCTCGAAGTTGCTTTCATCAGCTCTATATCGGAGGGTGGGGGGGGCAAAGATGCATGCACATACCAGCATTGTCATAAAATGACAATAGGCCTAATAAGTTGTTCTGGATTAGATGTAGATCCATCTACGTCTGGATGCCGATCTCTGGGTTAGATCTAGATCTAGACATATCTAGAAACCTAGCAGATCTAGATCTAGCTCTATTGTTCATCTTGGTTGATAGCTAGAAATCAGCCTGAAATCGATCAGGGTCAGTGCGTCACGACGGGTGTTTGCGTCACCTATAGATCTAGTGTAGAGTTATGTCTGCATCATGTCAGGCTGTACCAATTTACACCAAAAATTGCTTATTTCCTCTAACATTGAGCTCTTGAAATTAATAATTTTGGCTCGGGCTGGTACAGTCTGATATGATGCGGACATAGGCCTAGATAGATCTAATTATTCTAATATAATTAGATCTATATTGGTGGCGCGAATGTCCGCCGTGACGCACAGATCTGAGGCATGGAGAGTTTGGGAATCTGGATAGATCCTAATCAAAATCTAGCATACTTACTTTGTTTTAATCTACTGAGATCTAGAGTCTAATCATCATACTATTCCTGGATTTGTTATAAATTAATGTAACTGTAGTTCTTGATGTCTATCTGTCAATTTGAAGACTCTTAGGCTAGGTAGCCTAGGCTATTGTAGATCCATCAGTCGTCTGCTGAAAAAAAAGTCGTCCCGGGACCTTGACAGAACGTGCGCATCTGTGGCATGTGGTGACGCAAAACAGGAGGGCTGGTCCAGTGATGAATGATGATATGTTCATGTGTGAGCCCACGGACTCAAATTATTCCCGCGCTTTTGGTTGAACCACGTTTATCCGTCACTAATTTTGTTCGGTAATAAATAGATTCCGTTCAAAGCACACAAAGATTTAAATCTGTTCTGCCTTTGCAGAAAACATTTGTTTTTTCGTCGTTGTCATTTTGCCCGCCAAATTTTAGATCTATTATTATTATTATTACATGTGTATTGTTTTTACAATGATTCATTAAATTTATAATATTGCCGTCTATGATAGATTTAGATCTACATGTGGACTAGTGAAAGTTATGGAACTTAGAATTTTTTTATTTATTTATTTATTTTATTATTATTATTATTTTTTTTTTTTTTTGCTGTTGTTTTTCGAAAAAAAAAAAAAAAGTAATGGATGGGATTGTAAATGTGTAAATCACCATGAAAAACTATCTAAGGATGAAAACTGAACGTTATATAGGCATAAACGAATCTGTTGGCGTCGTCATCTTAGTTTCCTATGGTAGGCCTACACACGCTCAAGAAGTATTGGCATCAGATAAAGAAAAAGTGGAGATGCAGCTGCCTGGACAGAATTTCCATTTCCAAAACTCCATAGTTTCTCCTCCAAAATTAGTTGGATCAGACTAGCGATATTTGTATAGGCCTATTTGATTTCAAAGGCTACATGATAATAATGTAGCCTACTACTGAATGACCTGTCGCTGTTTGCAGATTTGCACACCGGCTAACCTCAATAGCCTACATGTATTTTATCAGGTTTAGGATACTGTTACCAGCATTTACCTACATAGATACATGCATTTTTGATACGCTTATTTCTAAACCTCATCTTAGTTAAGATCTAAGCTAATGAATAACATCTCACGTCAGCCCCTCGAAACAATTTGATGGGAAAGTCCCTCTAGCTCCTAGTTTCCTATCATGATAAGCGGACGATCTGAGGAAAAAAAAAGAAAAAAGAAGAAAATATATATATATATGTATTTATTTATATAGATCTATATATTTCTCATTCTTATTCTACAAACTATAGGTTCTAGATCCAGATCTAGCCTATAGCAGAAAATTTCTACTTCAAATGGATAATGGCTTTTGTAGGCCTAGGGTATTTTATTGCAGCTCATATCTGGTGCGTATGTGTGTGTGTGTGTGGGGGGGGGGTGTATAGGATGTCGCCGATTATGTTTTTCGCATTGATTTTTATGCCTATTTTCGAGAGCGGTCATAATGTTCTTCTTAAAAAATGCTAAAACAACCCCATAACGATGTAGGCTATTTTAGTTTCTAATTTAGATTCACCCCGTAGTCCTCGATTCACCCTTATCCGAGAAGGCTAAACGTCGGGCTTCCCTACCCACAGGAAGCCAGGGAACCGTTGAGTCACTGAAAAAATGCGGGTTTTCGATCTTCGTGTTCTGTCATCCCCCGATGCAGAACCCGCGTTTCGATCCCAGCCTGTTTAGCTCCATGAGCAGACGCCATACCCATTGAGCCACTGCGTCCCCCAATATATGTATATCAAAAAACAAAAATGCTTATTTCTTTGGACTAAAACTGAGAATTGCTCTACCCGTCCCTCCCCCTCCCCTTAAATTTAGGGTTTGCCAGTGTTCCTAAAACACATAAGTATCGAGTCAAATAGATGCGGTCATTAGAGAGGGAAGTGATACCATTATATTAGGTTGTCCTAGAACATTGTGGAAAGTTACATTTAAACAAGTGGGGAAATGGACGATCACGAAACACCGATTTTGTCAAAGTGTCGGTTGGTTAGAAGACTTTCGGGGGTAGAGAGTCGATGAAAAGTCATTTATTTCCGGTGAGGACCAACAATCCGAGAGCCAATACTCATGGTCGGCACTGGGAAGGGTTAGCACTTAGTTAGCAGTTTAAGAATCGCTTGAGGATGAGCCAGTATAGGGTCGTTCATAAATGTGCGGTCTTTATTTGATTGCTTACACAAACATGTTGAAATGGATAACTTCTGAATTACAACAGCCGACTTTCCAAAAAGTACAGCATGTCTTATGCAAATCGTGTTGCATAATGTTCGTTTATATTATGATGTAGCTTGCGCTTTTTAATGATCTGTGATGCTAATCACTATTTGGAAATCATTTATTGGCCGACGATGCCAACTTCCGACAACAATGTCAAGACTCAGTGATAAAATAAACAATAAATACGGTAACAATTAAAGTAAGTATTATCACCAAAGATTGGTCGCACGGCTAAATCTTGATGAGCAAGGCTTCCTTTCCAGTCAAAATCTCTAAAAGCCTATATAGGGCTATCTGACAGGAGATTTCAACAATTGAAATCGATGATGTACACATAACACAATAGTGTTATGTTATTTTTTTTTTTACCACGGTTGTGGACAGCTGAGATAACCACCACTACAGGAG
>JBCAUA010049938.1:0-11662 GCA_038406235.1 Peronia verruculata
CTCTAATTTGAACCTGCTGAATACGATGGAAAAGGGTAAAATAGCCTAACTCTAGTAATAAAAAAAATCACCTCCAGGACGCGTCCCCCCCCCCCCCTTAAACAATATCTATCAATAATCATGAAGAGGTTCCTAATTAAAGCAAGTGTCTTTACTGGCTGAACAAAAATTATTCATTCAAAATCTTCTGAAAATGTATTTAAGAAACTGAGGAAACTGCATTGCCAACATATATGTGACATATTCACTTTTGCAGACTGATTATCTCTAAAGAATATCTTGCTCATCTTACTGATGTATGCTCCTCTTTCACACCAAAGTAAACACATTGCTAGTGGTGGGTAACACACTTATAAAAAGTCATAACAGATAAAAACAAGCAATTCTTTTGCCAACAGATAATTTTAAACGAGAAACAATTTTAAAAATTAAAATAATGGCTGAGTATCAATTAATTCACGAGGATCAAGTCTACAGTCTTTTATTTAAGTTGCCACATTAAATTTTTCACTTTTAAATTGAACAATGTTTCTCATTTGATTGCTCTTCCTCTGTCACCAAAAGAACACAGTCTCCCATATGAAACAATATGGAATTATGGCACACATTAACTTCCTTGACAAAACTGTGTTTAATCAATTCATAATCCTCCTTTTCAACTTATCACCATATGAACCATCCACAATTGTAAAATATTTTAAAAAAACAAACTTATTTAAAACTAACTCTACAGACAGTATCACTGCAGTCACACTCCATCAGGATCAATCTTGATTGTCATTACATAGTCATGCATGGCAAACTTCCAAGTGCACAACCGGGCCATCCGATCAAACATTGCCCTGTTGCGTTTGTACAGTTTTCCTATGGCTGGCTCCATGCACACAGAGCAGTAGGGATCTGTCAGCAGTGACTGGATGCTGATCAGCACTTTGGAGATGGTCAAGGCAAGGCTCCAGTTATGGTGAATGGAATCCAAGCCGACGTCTCCATGACGTGAAATGTTTGGGTGGAAGATTTTTGTGATGAACCTTACTTTTGGTGGTCTCATGGGATAACTGAAATTACGCAGTTCAAGAAAAAGAAAACCACTGAAAGGTAAAGCAAAACAAAATTACCTTAAGTCTGAAATGTGCAAAATTGATGCAATTCTTCTTGCAATATAAACAGTTGTAACTGGATTTAAATCATATAAATAAGTTTCCTAATCTTTTGTTGTCAGAATGGGTATATCCACAATGGGTACATGAAGCATATATGCCATTCTACTGAAGAAAAATAAAGAAAACAGGCTTTCAATTTTGTCCAGGGTAACTAACACTAACAGTTCAAGATTCAGTTCAACAACTAAAAAAAAATACAATTTATAACAAAGCTGCTATCTTTACTTTACATTCCTCTCAGATCATTGTCAAACAATTGGAGATAACAAAGTATGGAACATGGACACATGCTTAGGATCTACAGATTTTTTTTGGTTCCTGCATAGACAACCTCTCTGAAGCCTCGAAATAAACAAAGTCTGAGGCAGACTGAGGAATATTTGGAAACAGGACATCAAGGTTGAGATAAGAAATGCGCATGACTGATCTGGCAAGAAATGAGACGGAAAGCACAGGACAGACAAGCCCTGAGACTGTTTCTAAAGACCAGTGCTCCATCGGAGGCAGAAATACTGACAATAGTGATTGAAAAGTTCACTGCATCAGTAACACAGGAAATACATTTAATTAATATGCTAAACTGGTTTACCTCTGAGGAATCTGCAGGTATAGCAGGAACAGACCCCCTTCATAAGGACTACCTTGTGGACCGGTGATAGAGGCTTGCCAATGACAACAGTGACGATCTAAAGGTGTAGCTTGAATGCCCTCTGGGGGATCTGTCTTCAGTGTTTTCAATTCACTCCGCAACCGCCGGTGACGCCATGAATTCTCCTCAATTGGTGGCGTACTCTTTAAATATTTTTTTTTTAAAAATATCAGGGATGTAAAGAAAGTTTCTAGATTTTGTCTTCAAATATTGAGGATAATAATTGTCTTTTTCAAGCCAGGTAGAACTTATCATCATAGATATAAAAAATGATTGTCATAGTTTATAAGTACAAGCTCAAATCAGATTCCTTTCTACTCTAACAGGATTGGAAACTGTGTGACTAAGATGGTAACTGTGCTGTACACCAAAACGAAAATAGAAAAAAAAAACAAACAAACAAACAAAGGCAGCAGCTCATCAGCATTGGTAATGTGTACACAAAACACACAGATATTTATTCTATAAAAACAATACTCACATTTCTAATATGTTATTATCACCTGCATACCTCAACAAACTCAGGTGTTTTTTATGGCACAGTGCTCTCTGCCTAAGAATTGTCACGAGACAAAGAAAGCAGGCTCTCAGGCAGCCAGGTTCTTAGGGCGAATTGAAAAATACGCAACCTACCAGACCACATATTGTCTTCACCACTATGATAATAATATGTTCATCGTTACCATTAGTTAAAGATTTATCTATGAGAAAAAGTACAGCTTTCTTCCCTGTATGTGTTATAATTAGATGTAGCAATTCCTGATCTTTAGCGTATAGTTACATCAATACTACCCAGCGCCTAAACATTGTGTGAGTTGTCACATAACAGTATCATTGTTGAAAACATGATATTGCTATGCCATTCCGTGGATAATCATAAGAGTGACTCAAGTGTTTACAGATGGACTGAAGTAGCAAAACAGCTGATCAGTTAGGAGGCTAAACTTACTCCTCTTTATCCACAAAGCCAATCACAAGTACTGTCCCATGTGTTATCAAACAAAGAAATGGTTAAGGGTTAGTCAACAGCATGGCCTGATTATGCAGTCATACATCAGCCATCATTTCCACTCCTTTATCTACCTGTTCCCTCCATCTCTGTCCACATTTCACTGCACATCTAGCACTGTACATTTCTCTCAAGTGGACAGTATGATGTGAAATTATACCATAAATACTTAGGTATCTTGTTCAGACATCAGGCTCTTAGAGGAATTTTCTTTATTTGGGAGCGCCCAGAGTGGGTTCTTAGAGGGGTAAATTATAAAGGACAAATTCCGTTTCGCAGCAGAGGTGGGTTCCTAGGCGGACCGGGGTCTTAGGCGGAGACCACTGTACTATGATTAATTGATCCTTACTGTTAGTTAACAATTTATCGATGAGAATAAGGACAGTTTTCACCCCAGTATGTGTGTTACAAATAACTCTACCAATTTATGACCTTTCTTAGCCTGTATTTCATTGATATTGCCAAGGATTTAAATGTCAAGTGAATGATATTGTTATGTCACCCTAATGACAATTGCACAAGTAACTCAAGTGTTTAAAATTAACCAGGCCAACCAAAGAAGGAAAACAGCTGACCAGTCACTAAACTGACTTATTCCTCTTTATACACAGAGCCGATCATGGATGCTATCACACACACTGTCAAAGAAAGAATGCTTACAGGTTTGTCCACAATGTGGCCTGATTATGCAGTCATACATCAACCATTACATCCACTCCTTTGTCTACCTGTTCCTTCCACCCCTATCCCCATGTTACTACACATCAAGCTCTGTGCATTTCTCTCAAGTGGACAATCTAATGTGAACTTACACCATATGTACTTGAGTGTCTTTGCCCGACACCGGGTTCTTAGGGCAATTTTTTTATTTGGAAACAGGTTCTGCGAGGAGTAAATTATAGAGGAAAAATTCTGTTTGCAGCAGAGGTGGGCCTTTAGGCAGACAGGGCTCTTAGGTAGTGGGTTCTTAGGTGGAGACCACTGTATTACAAAAACCAGGTTTTCAAAACAAGCCTCATTTATTTTCTCAAATTATAAATTTCTTTCACAAACAACTGCAAACTGACCACATAAGATAAAATATCATCTTTCAATACCATTTAACAAATGAATAATTTTCATACAGAAGCATTTGGAAAGTGGTAGCAATCCAATAAGATGGGCTTTTTGTTTGATTTGACCAACTGAAGGTAACAAAAACAAAGAGACTGGTGTATTACCTGCAGCATCATGCTCTCCAGGCAATATCTGCACGGGGAACTCAACAAGCTGAGGAGAAACGAATGCACATCAAAAGAAATATGCAAAAAGTATACTACACTCTAAAAGGTTTATTAAGAAAAGCCTTAAAACAAAACTTGCTTTATTAAGAAAGAATCTGGGAATGGGTTTCTGCCATGTGATTTGTTATGCTTACAATGAAATGAAACTATGGGCTGGTACGACAACTACCTTTATAACCAACAGTTTTCGTTTCCTCAAAGACAATTTGCTTTCATATTAAGTTTAACCAAGACCAAGCTCTGGTACCAGACCAGTTTCCTCCAACAGAGAAACTGTTCATGAGCACATCAAGTACCAGTACCAGCCATGTGCTGTATTGCCCAGTAGTATGACAGCCCTGACAAAGAAAATGTCTGTAAGTGCATCAAGTACTGGCACCCGCAATGTGCTGTGCTGCTCAGCAGTATGACACAAGAAAGGTAAGGCCTGAGGCAAAAGCATGTAGAAATCATGCACCTACCATCCCCTATTTCACACCTCAGCCGTTGCTCATGGCCCCAATAGAGTACGATCAATCATAAGAGGATCTTGCCTATCATGTGCATCTGTGAGGCTATTACAATTTCACTGTTATTTATAGCCACAGAACCACGGTATCGGAGGATGGATTGACTTGGTCTTTTCAGTCATACACTATACATACTTCCACTTGCAAACATTCAGTCAATCAAACCAGTCATGCCTGGGTGTTTCTTGAAAGTCAGTTTTGAAAAGTTAATACGCATTCTTCAGTTTCCTCTTGAAAACACTGAGCTTCAAATTAACTATATAAAGCTATTTTAGATCTAGGCTGGCAATCAATGATGAATTATTCATCAAAACTAAATATGTTAATTACACTTACAGCTGAGGTCCCCTTTTTCAGTTTAGCTCTTTAAAATATATAAAATAGTGATACAATGAAATGATTTCTATTACCTGCAAATTTCATTTCAACCATTTTAGAGTTATGTCAGTGTTTGATGATAACTCAACTGAAGGGAACTGGCATGAGAAGACAATACTGTAGTGATATTTTGGAAGCACAGTATTAGTTACATTATGTTGCATTCTATTTATGTCTTTCAACCTCTTGGTGGTGGTTATCTCGACGGTTCTTTGTTAAAAAAAAATAAAAAATCCTGTCTTCACTTTTGAGAAAAAATAAAATAACATAATAATACAAAAAACTGCAATAAATCCTGTCTTAAAAATCCTGTATTCACTTTTGAAAAAAAAAAAAAAAACCCGCCAGCAAACTAGCTATCCAGTTACTCCCTATTCTATTTTTTTTTTTTTTTTAAATGAAGATGAGTGTTTATTTGTTTTTATTTGTTTTCTTTTCAACTTCACTATGGCCCCTATAACTATTTTTATTTGCCGTATTGTTTGGACTTTTGTTTGTCCACGTTTTTATTCCTGCTGTTATTCCTATCCATGGACTGTCCTGAGAGGGGTTTTTTGAATGCTTCAATTTTTTTAGCTCCAAATTCAGATCCAGCATGTCCAAATTTGTGAAAAAGTGGGTTTTCATCCGGTTGCCATGACATCACCGCCATCTTGGATTTTGTGTTTTGAGAATTAGCCATTTTCAAAAGCTTAGGGCTCCCACAGTATTAAAACGGAATTGTATGCAATTTTGCACATAAATAATATAACCCTATCTAACAGATAAAATCTATTTGTTTTTTATTTATATATTGTAGAATATTTTTGAATGAATTTTTTAAATATGTATATTGATGGATGTAAATTTTTCGCAATTTTCCACCAAATATCCAATTTTCATCAAGAATGGAAATGAAATTCAGAAAAAAGCAATACATTTTATTAAAACTAAAACACATACTATGGAGGATGGATATTCCAAATTTGAAGGCAATTGGTTCAGACTGAAAAAAGCCTTTGGGCAAAAAGTGAGTAAACCATACATATTGAGAAAATCGCAACTGAACTTTCACAATCTTTCTATTCATTTATTTAGTAGAGCTGTGTTGGTGCCATTTTGGGGCATAAAACATAAATTTCTGGCCCCATCCGTCATTTTTCTGGTATGGGAAGAGTTCAAAGTGTGTTAAAAAAAAAAAAAAGGAAAATTCCATTTTCAATATTTTAGTCCCAGAAGCTTATTTGCAGGAACTGCATCCCCCTTTGACAGCTTCACACAGAAACAGATACATTTATGCTTACAAAATGCATATAAATATAGCACAAACTTTGAACTTTTATAATCAGTTTTGATAAGAATTCTATTCAAGATTTCTTTTCACATTCAGTTGCATAGAACACTGGCCCATGAGAAGTTAGGGTAAATGAAGCTTACAGTGCTGTGTAGATTTTCTTCCAACAGCTGACTTTATATTGTGGTTGAAACAAAGGCCATCGCAGCTGTATGAAATGTTTCCACTGTGACTGTGAGATTTCTCCATCCAAGATCTGCCGCCATCGGGTGCACACATTGCCAGCCACCCACAGAGAGATGTCATCCAAGTTTTTGAACACAAGTAATAGTACTGTGAGATGGAATATATCAAAGAATTATCCAAGAATGACAGATTCAAGAAAGATTTTGAATATTCATAGCCCATTATAAACAGAGTGGGAATTTTTTTAAAAATTAACAGTATTTGAAGGATATCAAAATTTAAACATGATGCAGGGTCCAAAGAACCATGGCACTACTTAGTATAAAAAATTTTTTAATAAAAATCATAACAAATGACAATGGACATGAATCTGCAATGCTTGGGATTCACCTGATTCCAATTTAGAATTATCTTGTGTCCTTACTAATTAAGATCATTGCTCAGAAAGAGATCAGTGCTCAGAAAAACATTTTTACATTTTTTTTTCATTTTTCATTCAAAATATTGTACCTTATAAATGCAACAACAAATCTTCACAGATAGTAGAACGTAATTCAAACTTTGGCCTCTTGACTTGAAGAAATGGCCACAGATAGTCATTTGTTTTATTCAGTTCTCACCTTCGGGTGGCAGTGATTCAATGAGCCCTTGTGATACACGATCCTGTTCTCGAGGAACTGTCAAGGCAGTTATCCTCTCAGATAATCTATCAGCTTTATGCCTTGCAGGACGTCGGTCTTGGTGATAAACCTTGAAACAAAAAAAAAGTTATAATGGCAAATATGTTTACCATTCGACATGTCTCAGTCTTGTGATATTGTCAACAAACAGTTTTGTATGGTGTTTGTTTAATTTAATCTTCTTTTCCTTGTTTTGCATATACATATACAGAATACGCACTTTTCAATATAAACATGGATGGTGAAAAAAAAATATTAGAACAGAACCAAAACAAGTGAGTGAAGAATAGTGAAATCACAACATGATAAGCTCATATGAGGATCCTTCAAACACAAACAAAAAGGCGATTTAAAAAGCAGTAGGCTCAAAACTAAAATATAATGGTTGTAACCAACAGAACAAAGCAAAATTAAAATATTTGAGTTCATAGTGATCAAAAAATCTTTAAGGAAAGCATAAAAATTAATGCTAACCAGAGGTACAGAAAATAATACGTACAATTTTATATAAAAAAGTTATGATGAGTAAGACAATGAAAACAACAATTCAGATGATGAAATTTGAAAATGACATTTTTACAGGTAAAGAGCTCACCTCCCTGTCCTGAATATCTCTGCTGGCATAGAAGTCAGTCTCTACACCAGGTTCCTCTGTGCCTGAATCATCTGAATCTACTTTCTAAAAGTTTACCAAAGATAAATTGAACATAATATATATTTCATCCTCCTCTGCTTACTAAGATCATATGTGTTTTGTGTCAAAGATAAATCTATCTGACAGACTGACACTTTCTTTTCAGCAGATCAAAAATACAACACTTATTTCAATTTCTCAACTTAATCCATTTCCATTATTTCCATTGAGGTTCCAGCTAAAGATGAATGCTGGTATACAGAATCTTTTAACTTGAAATCCAAGGTGTTTTGTATCTTTTTATATCTCGTCTGAGAACTTCATGTCAAATGGTTAGCAATAAGTATGGACATAGACAAGTAAATAATCATCATTTCTTTTTTCTACTTAAACTTTTTTTGAGTTATCAATGCATATTTGAATTCATTTAGTTCCAAACAAAGTCAACATGATCACTTGAATCTTTTCAGAAACATTGTATTGTCTATGAACTGCACCAGCTCTGAAACAATAAAGCAGTGTAAATTTAGGACAGATTCATTCTATGTACAGCTGTAAGACTAAATGTTCTAAATGGTTCCTGATCAAGGGAACTATTAAAATATTTTAGTCAAAGTTGAACTGTTCAATCTTTACAAAAAAGAACAATTCATATTTTACCTCATTGTACACTCTATTATCACCCTCCTCTCCATCCTCCTTCATATCAACAGAAAACAAGAAAAGATGGCACGTGCTGCATACTGGCTGACCAAAATTTTTACCATAAAAGCCATTGCACATCATGCAGTTCTCATACTCCTGCAAGCAAAGGTTAAAAACAATGTTAACATGCATTAAGAATTCTTCAACACAACAAACCACAAATTGCATGATCTATAATCACCGAAAATCCATAATACTATTAGAACCTAGCAAAGGTAAATGAAAAGAAGTAATACATTCCCAATTTATTTCATTATCATATATGTTCTACATGGATTTGGAAACCAAATTTTCTGTTGATCCATTTACCCACTAGTTTTATTATCACCCTCATCAAACACATGAAAAATGGAGAAAAAGTATTATTGTTGAGAATATCAAGTAAAGTGGTCTCTGTTTAAAAATCCTCTGCCTCAGAGCCCGGCCCGCCTAAGAACCCACCTCTGCTCCGAAACAGTATTTTTTTCTCTATAATGAGCCATTTTGACCGTCAGTGAAATTACTCCCCTTTGCCCAGTACAAGAGGTATAACACAAACATTGTAAAGAAGGAAAATATCACTTTTTTGCATGTTATGTGAAATTTAATAACCAGAAAATTCAGAAAAATTCACCATATGGTAAATATGTTTTTTTCCTATTGTGATAATTTTTTCGGAATTTTTTGCACCATATGTTACAAGTAACAAGAGGAAAAGTGATTTTGTCCTTCTTTGCAATGCTTGTCCTATACCTCTTGTACTTGGCAAAGGGAAGTAACCTAGTAGGCTGAAAAAAATGGCTCATTCACCCCTCTAAGAACCCGATTCCAAACAAAAAATCTGCCCAAGAGCTCGGTGGTGGGACAGACACACAAGTACTTATGGTGTAATTTTCATATCATATTGTCCACTTCTGAGAAACACACAGTGCTAGATGTGCAGTAAAATGGGGATGGGGGTAGAGAGAACATTTAGACAAAGGAGTGGAAGTGATGGCTGATGTATGACTGCTTAATCAGGCCACACTGTGGACTAACCCGTTTTATTAAGCATTCTTTGTTTGACTACATGTGGGGCAGCACTTGTGATTGGCTCTGTGCAAAAGGATGAGTAAGTTTAGTTTCCAGACTGGTCAGTTGTTTTGCTCATTTGATTGGTCTGTAAACACTTCAAGAGTCATTTGTATGATTGTCCGTAGGGCATCACAGCAGTATCACGTATTCAACACTATCACCGCTGTGTGAAAGCTCATTTGATGTTTAAATGCTGGATAGTGCTGATAATTATTTGCCACGAAAAATCAGGAACTGTTGGATCTAATTAAATGACACAAGCAGGGGAGAAGGCTGTACTTATTGGCATAGATAAATCTTTAACTAACAGTAGCGATCAACTAATCATAGTAGTGAAGACAATCTGTGGTCAGATGGGTTGTGCAACGTCAATCCACTTAAGAACTCGTCTGCCTAAGAGCCGGCTTTTTTTTGGCTCCTGGCAACTGGGTTCTTATGCAGAGACCACTATACTAAAAACTGGATCCACAGAAGAACTGAATGGCCTGATTAATCTATTGAGAGCAAAATTATCTTTCATTTTAGAAATTCAGTCAGACAGATTAGAAGGCTTAAATCCCCTGTGAGTTTTCACATAACAGTATCACTGTTGAAAACATGATATTGCTATGATACCCCGAGAATAATAGCACGAGTGACTCAAGTGTTTACAAACTGACCAAAGTAGCAGAACAGCTGACCAACCTGGAGGCTAAACTTACTCTTCCTTATTCACACAGCCATTCACAGGTGCTGTCCCACATGTTGTCAAACAAAGAAATGGTTAAGGGTTAGTCAACAACGTGGCCTGATTATGCAGTCATACATCAAACATCACTTCCATTCCTTTGTCTACCTGTTCTCTCCAACCCTGTCCCCATTTTACTGTAGATCTAGCACTGTGCATTTCTCTCAAGTGGACAGTATTTGTTTGTTTTCATTTTCTTAAGCCTGTCAATCCTTAGAAAGTAGGATTATTTTGGCTTTTTCGAAGTTGCCAATTTTTGCTGAGAAATTATGTGGGTAGAAATTTGGAAATTTTTGCCGGACAGCAGCACTCAGCCAACTCTTCCATCAATTTTGAACTGCCAGGAATTCCTTAACGTGTGTAATGTACACACGGGCCCTCAAAAATATATCTGCCCTTATCTGAGAAGGCTGGAAGTTGGGCTTTCCTACCCACAGGAAGCCAGCAGCAGACCACTGAGTCGCTGAGAAAATGTGGGTTTCCGATCTTCATGAACTGACCTTCCATCCCCGGATGCAGGACCCCAGTCAATCCCGGCTTGTGTTCTGCTTAAGCAGACACCATACCAGTGGACAGTATGATGTGGAATTATACCATATGTACTCGGGTGTCTTTACCCGACACTGGGATCTTAGGCAAATTTTGTTTTTATTTATATATTTCATATTTGGGACTAGGAGAGCCCGGAGCGGGTTCTTGGAGGGGCAAATTTTAGAGGAAAAATTCCGTTTCACAGCAGAGGCGGGTTCTCAGGTGGACTGGGCTCTTAGGTGGAGGGTTCTTGGGCAGAGACCACTGTCCGGAATAGGGTTGATACTCACATCAGATTGTAAGAACTGTTCCAAAGTTTTGTCACACTTTCTGCTATCGGTATTGTTTACCGTAGGATTCGCCATGTTTTACCAAACCTCCGGACGACTTCCGGAAAATGATAAATGAAATACGAGGAGTATATAGATCTATATTCGCATATGTGTGGATTTTGTTACTAGCAGAGAACATTTATGTGTAAAAAAATACAAATACACGTAACTGTCAATGTTCTACACCAACATAAGGTGAGGTTCAAATGGCAAAATAAGATGCTTTAGCATTCAGATATGGTTGGTAAGATATCTGAAAAACTTTCACTACCGAACTTTCCTCATTTATTCCATAGGTGTACCCCTGGAAATTAAATATTTCACATGCATTTTGTTTCATGACGGTTTCAGTAACCTTCCCCTTAGTATAAAAGTGGGCTCTTGATTTGCTTTTACTCTAATGGACCTGTCAACAAACATAAATATCAGGTCACAAAGATAGGGGTATCGGTACATAATCATCTTTGGATGATTGTCTTTAAAGGGGTAGTGCAACGTCACGGACTGCCTATGCTATTTCTTGTAAAACAATAAACTTCTAGTAGCCAAA
>JBCAUA010049949.1:0-11662 GCA_038406235.1 Peronia verruculata
GACGGTACATAAGGGCATAGTAGATCTGCTAGATAAGCTGGCGCGGTAGACTTCTGAACGCGAAAACAGAAAGTTGCTACCGTTTATTCAATTCTGGCTTTTATAGGCAACCAATGCAATAATCTGAGTAAAGGAGTGCTGTGGTGGTACCTCGAAGTTCTAAAGGCTAATCGGGCTGAATTGTTCTGTATTCTTTGAAGTTTAACTAGTTTATCGTCATGCAGTCCTGTTAGAAGAGAGTTACAATAATCTAAACGCTACAGTATAAAGGTGGAAAGAACTGTTTTCATAGCAGTATCATTGATATAGGGCTCTAGATGACTTATTCTTCTCAGTTCAGCATAGTATGTTCATATCAACTGATTAATTTGATAGTCCATAGATAATGTCTTATCTAAAATAACACCTAGGTTTCTAGCCTTGTCAGAGAAAATGATTTCAGAGTCACCCGCTGAAATGACTGTCAGGAACATAGAGTTCAATTTCCCCTCAGATGTGTTAGAAAACTGAATAATAAGAGATGTTGCTGACCAAATTTTCAAACCTCTTAGTCCCTCAAAACTACTTCTCATCAACACCTCACTTCTAAAGCTCCTTATTGGTCATGTAAAGCTTTGGCAGGAGAACTCACAACAAAATAAAAAACCATCAGAGACTGGAAAAAAAACAAAACATGATTTACCACCAAGAATCCAATACTGTCAAACAGGGCAGCAATACTCAGGTACAATATCAGGCGCTGAAAGACAGAAACAGTAAACACATGCACTGTGACTTTGTGGAGTGGTATATTCACAGAAATGAAACTCACCCTTAGAGAGATTCAATGGAGCAATACGTGGGCACTGGTGCAGAGCAATTAGCTCTAAAGTTAATTCCTCACAAGACAAGTTGGTAATAATTCTATATCTGAGCTATATATCACAAAAGCAACAAAAAACATAATGTTCATATGATTGATTCAGTCAGAAGGATTACTCTTTGAATGAAAAGAGCATGATAAGAAAATGAGAGAGTGCTAAATTTCATACAAGTTTATTGCCCTCAAACTACCTTTTAGCTTATGGAAATGCTCAAACATGAATCTCACTACCTATAATAATAGTAATACTCAATTTCATTTGAACTAAAACGCAGCAACTAAAGTAAAGCTTACTTACCTGTGCAAAAACGATATACCTACGGAACAGCCATATAATAAAGATCATGAACAAACTGTGGATGGAATTGGAATGACAAAATGAATCACTGACTATCACAGAATTGTATGATATGTTTAAAATATTCCTGCAACATTAACAAGTAGTCTCTCTTTCTTGTTCTGTCATTGACAATGATTAATTACACCAGCCTTGATACAATTATGCATAGAAGCAAGCTATGCTTAATGAAAATGAAAAAAACTTATGGTACTAGAAACATTTAGAGATGAAACAACTTAAGAACCACAGGAAACACAAATGTCTTTTACATGTGTGTTCAAAGCAAGGACTACTACATATAGTAGTCCTTGGTTCAAAGATAAATTGATGACAACTGCCAGTTTTACAAATTAACTGGATAGCATATATCAGCTGAGCTGCTTTTTCTATGAATCATTCTAAATATTATAATAATTTAATCAATATCTAAATGTAACTGTCGAATCATGACTGTTTATTTATTTGTGTATATCTGTCTATTTGTTGCTGAAACTCCATCATCCTACCTGCCTACTTAATCCATGTATTCTATCGATTTGTTTGCCTGTTTTTCAGTCTGCCTGTCTACTATCTATAATTATCTGCATTATCAATATCTATTTATTGTGTTATCCATCCATCATTTGTGAGAGACCAATCAAGTGAAAGAAAAATCACTCACCATCCTAAGCATGAAAATGATCCCAAGGCTCTCCGCACAGCTATGATAGTGTCCTAGATCAAAGCAGGAAAACAAAACAAACAGCGATGACGATTTAAAACACACTTGTTCTGGTGCATATTTGTTATGAATAGGCCACAGTGAGCATCAAATTTATTGAACACAATACCTTCTAAGTAAAAAAAAATTTAAAAAAATAAAAACATCAAACAAAGAAAAGAATAGATTCTGTCAATTATTTCATTCCCGTAATATTTATAAAATAAGATACAGCACTGAAAGAAAAAAGTTGAAGAACAAATAATAATAATAATAATTTTAATAAATAAATAAAAAATAATAAAATAAAGTTAATCATCAACATTTTGCACAATGTATTTCTGCACACTATCACAAATAGCTTACTCAGGTGTAACATTTTTTTTTTCTTTATTTGTCTCCCATATTTATAGTCTAGTAGATCAAGATACAGAGATTAAATGTAAAGAGATGCACAGGCTTCCATCAGCACAGAAAGTGAAGACTTACACAATGGTCAGGATGGTCTGGAAAACTCAAGCATACAGGCGTTGAATTCGTTCCCATAGTGAGTTTGACAGATTGAATAGATCTCTATCTCTTTTCACAGGACACGACAATAAAATTTAAACACTGCAAAATTTCATCTCTTCACATTAATGCTCTTTCATTCCTCAGTACTGATCCCAATGTGTTGCTGAAGATCAGAAGATAATGTTATTTAGATCTAGATCTAGATCTAGAACATTTATTTCGGATCTAGATCTAGATCTAGTTCTAGCTGTAGAATAGGCCAAATCAGGAAGGTAATTGGTCATGACAGATCTACTAGATCTAGATCTATAGATCTAATCTTAGATCTAGATCTAGTCTTGAGATCTAGATCTAGATCTTCATCAGCAACGACAGACAAAAAGATCCAGCCTGCCAATATCATGCACGTTTCGATGATAATTAAGCAGTAATGTGTTTCTGAAATTGATACTGTCGATTTCCAGATCTCGTACAGTCTATTTGGCAGTTACGTGGAAACACTTCTCTGAAAAAAAGCGCCTGGATAGATCTAAACCCTTGCAAAACAGCCCTAGACTCTGGATCTAGTTGTTAGCCCCTCTTCTGTTTACTGAGGTACGTTCAAAACATGTTTTCTACCTGGCGCTACAGTGACGAATACTGCACCAGCTGGCTCCACTCGTGGCGGTTTTGGGCGGGTGCCTGAGTTGTGGGGAAGTTCATCTTAGTCCATTCAGCGATGTTGTCTTCCCATTTCTTCCTTGGTTCTCCTCACCGTCCCTTCCCCTGCACTGTTCTATATAGTCAGAAGAGTCCATCTGGTCTTGTTACATGTCCGTAGTACCGTACCATCTGAGTCTGAGCTTCATCTTTTTAACTACAGGTGGTCAGCAGGTCCTCGTTGTACCTGACTTGTTGGATGATGGTTTGTCGGACTTCCTTGTTGGTAATGTGATCCCTGTACGAGATGCAAAGAAATCTTCTGAGGTATCCCATCTCCAGTGACTGGGTCCTCCCTTGATGTTCTGCATTTAGTGTCCAGAATTCGCATGCATACAGGAGAATGGAGATGACCTGTGTGTGCAGGCGCTTTTCTTTGGACCTGAGAGAGATGTTTCGGTCTCCTCAGATGGGCTTGAGCTTTGCAGTTACTGCTGCTGTTTGTGCAGTTCTTGCGAGGATTTCGGTCTTTGAAACGTCTTCACTAATAATGGCTCTAAGGTACTTGAAGTGGCCAACAGTCCCAAGGTACACTGACTGTGGTCTTTGTATGAGGCCTAATGGGCTGGGTCCTGTTTGTCATAAGCTTAGTTTTATAGGCATTGAGCTTCATGCCGTATCTGGAGTCTGTTTCCTCCAGGTGGTTCATCAGATTGGGTAATTCCCTTTCATTTCCTGCCAGTCCATTAATGTCATTGGCTAATCTGAAGTTGGTGATTGTCTGCCCTCCGATGCTGATTGTGCCAGTGTGTTCTTCCAGGGCATCAGATTATGCACTCTAGAAAGAGGGACAAGAGAGACATCCTGGACTGACCCCCACTGAGGTATGAAACCATTCTCTGACCGTGCTTTGGACAAGACCGCGCTGGTGGTTTTTGGGTATCTTTGATGGTCTGGATGAGCTTTTGTCCCAAGTTATATTTCCTCATTGTGGCCCCTAGTGCGTCATACCATACCCGGTCGCACACCTTCTTGAAGTCAATGAAGACGTGGTATATGTCCTGCTGTTGCTGGCTGTACTTCTTACACAGAACTCGCAGGATGAATATCTGTTCAGTGGTACTTCTGTTTTGGCGAAAATCTGCCTGTTCTTCAGCGATGATCTCTTCGATCTGTGGTTTCAGTCGGTTCAGGATGACTTCCAGCATTACTTTACTTCCATGACTTATTAGGCTGATCGTTCGATAATTCTGGCATTGTTGTAGGCAGACCCTGTTATAAATTCTTGTGAGGATATCTGTCACTGTTGTTCACCCGTATTTGATCAGCTCCACTGGGATGTTGTCAATGCCTGCAGCCTTCCCATCTTTCATCGATTTGATTGCTGCCTCAACTTTTTCGCGAAGGATAGGGAAATTATCATTCACTGACCAGTCCTGGCTTGTAAATACGTTGGAAACACCCTGTGTCTGACTGTTGTACAGATCTGAGCAGTACTCTGTCCATCTGCCAATGATAGCCTTCTCTTCTGTAAAGCAGTTCCAGTATTTGTCATCGATGTTCTTGAATCCTGCCTGTTTTCACTGTGTGAGCCCTTTCACAACTTGGTAAGCTCTTCTGCTGTAGTTCTTAATCAAACTTTTTTTCTATTTCTGTGCACTGATTCTCAATCAATTCCTATATGGTGTTTTTCATGTCTTTCCTGATCTTTTTATTCATCTCACTGTATTTCCATGCCCCTGTTGTGTTCTTTGCTCCCCCCCCCCCGGTCTCTTCGTTTGTCACACATATCCAGGATTTTGTCTGTGACCCACCGTTGTGGGTTCCGTCGGTGCTGTTTTTTGGTGTAATTCCTTTGCTGTTTCCGTCGTCACTTTATCAAAACTGATGGTCGTTGTCTCTGCATCTTCATCAACTGCGAGCAATAGGGCAAATTCTCTACCGATTGTTGCTTGGAAAGACTCAGAGATGGCAGGATCCTTCAGTCTGTCTAGATCGAATTTGAGCCTGTTGTTCTTTGGCTTGGTAATCTTCTTCAGCCTGACTCTGAAGTTCAGGAGCACCAGGTCATGGTCACTGCCCACGTTTGCACCTGGGTACCAGATCTGAACCGGTTCAGTGCCAGTATGTAATCGATCTGGTTATGATGGGTACCTCTGAATGCGTGCCACACGTCCAGCGCCGGGATATCTTGTGCTCCCCAATGGTGTTTGCGAGCACCTTGTCGTTGTAGTTGGCAAATTCCAGTGGAGACCTCTTTCGTTGGTAACCGCATTGTAGGAGGGTGCGCAGAATTTGTTCCAGTCTTTCAGTGCGTCAGCGCCCACCTTGGCGTTCCAATCTCCCTGGATATCTTCCTTATTGACCTTGTCTATGATACCTCGGCGTTGAGTGTAAAATTCCTCGATTTCTTCTTTGTCATAAGCCTATACCATCGTGATGTTGAAAGAGGCTGCTCTAAGAGAGAGACGGCTGGATATTGGGCTGTACCCGAGTATTGAGTTTCTGACCTACCTTTCTGACAAAAATGCCTGAGCGGTTGGTGTGTCTGTAAAATTGTCCACTATAGCAGAGTACATGTCCTTTTCTACCAGGTAGTAGCAATTAAGTTTTCTGATAAATAAAGCCCATGCACTTATTCGTAAAAGTAAAGGTCAACTTAAAATTAAAAAAAAAAAAAAAACGTTTAGATTAAAAAGAAAATACGCAATCATGATTATCATTATGAAGCTGCAATCTCTGCGCGCCCTGAGGAAGGGCCAATTTGGTTCGAAAATTTGGCAGAAGATTTTAACATCAAAGCTTTTTGTATATGTTGTTTGAAGGTTATGAATCGTTTGATAAGTTGCAGGTTGGACAAAAATGAAGTGCATTCTCTTTTAATCTCTGAAAAGAAAAAAAAGAGCAATAATATTTTGTGCCAAATTCATATGGATACATTCAATAGTTTTCGAGTCCATAAACCTTTTTTGGGCTTTGTTGCAGATCGAGTATAGATTTCACTAGCTTAGGGTTTTAACCCTTTAGTGCCTGAAAAAAATCACGAGACTTATTGCTAGTATTAGCCAGCCGTATCACAATAGAAAGCCATGAATAATCTCACTGAAATAGGGTTAAAGTAAGTTTTTAATGACATCGCAGGTTATGACTTGCCACACTATGGCAAGATTTCAACTGATTTCAGTGAGGAATTTAAGGCCTTTCGTCGTGCGAGGACAATCCTCTGAGGGGATTTAAAAAAGTTAAATGTGTAGCCATCTAAAATCAAACATTGTATTTGAATTTTGCATGTCAAAATACATAAAAGTGTGAAGTTTTAGTTTACTATCTGTGAAACTAGCTTGGCTATGAAAAGAAATTGTGTTTTTCAACATCTTTCTGCCGACACGCGAAATTTGATGTTTTGCCGGATTTAATGCCCTATAATGAAATGATGAGACTCTTGAAAAAATTAGGGTACTTTTCTAAGCTATGATAATAATATCACAGAAGTTACAAATAACTTGCAAGATACTTCTTTTTTTAATGAGCATCCCAACATGCCTGCTGGATTCATTACGGTGATTTTGATTTTTTCCCCCCAAAATGTCTATTTTTGTTGTTGTTGTTGTTCTTTTTTATTCGCTGGTTTTCAAAGAGCATTTTACTATGTGTTTATTGTAGACATGTGAACAAGAAATGCACAAGGATTTACATGTTCTTTTGAACAAGTATTTATTAAACCAAAAATAAGCACATTCTCAAATTATGCATTGTGCGAAATTTTAATTCAATACAAATTTAAAAAATTCATAACTTGTTTTATTTGTTAATCGATTTTGATGAAATACGCTCCAAAATTCATGATGTGGAGGGTACTCTCTGATGCAACACTTAGAAACAACCTCTAAAGCATTCGAAAGAAAAAGAAAATGACTTGAAGTAACTACTTAAAGTACATGTATTTTTACCAAGATTTTCTTTGCTGTATTTTTACAGTACAAATTAAGCATGTTTGGGCGCCAAAGTTTTGAACCTTTACATGACAAAAAATGTTTACAGTGTGACCAGAACATGTAGTCATCGGTTATATCATTACACAGAATTACTCAAGACTTTTTTTTTTTATCTCTGCCTTTCTTTCATTCTGTCGTTTCCTTTTCTGTCCTTTCTTTCCTTTTCTTTCTTTCTTTCATTCTGTCCTTTTTTCTGTCCTTTCTTACTTTCTCTTTGTTTCTTTCTTTTTTCTTTGATTTTTTTTTTTTTCAATTTCTATCTTTTCGTTTTTCTTTCGATTATTTCTTTCTGCCTTTCTTTCTTCCATTCTGTCTTTTCTCTTTTTTTGTGTGTCTTTCTTTCTTTAATGTTTTCTCTCTTTCCTTTTTTCTTATCTTCCTCACAAGACTGTCACTGTCAGCAGCTGATGGAAGATGTACCAACCATTCACCAATTTCATGATAGTACAGAGGCAATACCTGTACTGTCCACCAAACCAAAACATACACAAACAAACAAACAAACAAACAAACAAACAAACAAACAAACACAATAAAATAAAACAAATAGAATGAATCCAAAATAAGAAGTGGCATCAAATTCCAGGTCAAGGCATCATAATTTCACAACAACTTTAATGCATGTGTAAGCAATAAGAAAACACACAGAACATGAGATATAATTGTCCTATCTGTTATATGCAGAAAGCTCTGGATGTCTGTGTGTGCATTTGTGGAGGGGGGGGGGGGGCTAAGGACTCATGGACCAGTCAGACACAAGGGACGAAGGAGTATGTAAAATGCAACTGTGCATTTGGTATCAATCAGGTATCTATAAAGTTGTTTTTATGTGTGTGGCTGTCTGGGAAAAGCGCTTTAGTCACCCGAGTGGACTCCAAGCCATAGGCTCACATGTTGAAAATCTTTGGTACTAAAGCAAAGTTCAGCGTTTTCCCCTGACATATTAAAACGGGTTTTCCAGAATTGTGTCATTGTGTTTTTAAAGGCGTCTTCTGACATGACTACAATGAACAAGTTCAGCATCAACAAACTTCCCCCGTCACATCGATCAGCTAAATCAGGCAGTGCTGCACCTGAATTGGACTGTAATGCACTTTTTCTGTAAATAATTGTGAAATAATGTCCTTTCACGCATGCGACGTTTACCATCAGCATCGCAGGTCAGCAGAGACAGAAACTGTCTAAACAACTGATAACAGTCATCTAAAGAGATATGCTGTTAAATGCATAGCCTGAATAACCAACTCACTGGTGCCAATTAATAGCTTGATATATTCCCTATCGAATGAACTTTAGATATCAGGAGCGCATTTCTGCAGCGAGTGACGTACTCAAGCAAGTGAAGAATGTTCCGGGCTGACACACGAACAAGACGTTATATTTTCCAGAGAACACTCAGGAGCCATGTTTCAGCTACTTTCACTTTTAAAGAACAACTGATTATCTTTTCTTGAACTGCAAGTTTAGGATGTGTTTTTCGTAATTTAATAATTGAAGCTATTTTATTTTGAAAATACTATTATTACTATTAGACAGAAACAACGCATCAGCCATATATTAAAGCAAACACATCAATAGATATACACAACGCACATATTCATTTTTTGAAACCACCGATATTTTGTAAACTTATATTTCCACAGGCAGATTGCCCTTCTCATATTCCGTGGTTTATCTGTTAAATTATACAAAACTTAAACCACAACAGGTAATTCAGGCATCTGGGCATCAAGCTGTTGTAATCACAGGAAAATACGCAGCGCAAATTATTACAGTATAATTTAGGTACACCGTAATTGTTGCATAAGAGGAAATAAGCCCTCAAAGGAAATGAAGTTGCATAATATGTACACACATGCTAAATACCAATGTACTCAGAGTCTCAATTGGAAGCGTCAAACCAAAAACAGGAAGAACAAAATTAAACATCAACCAAATTATGAGAGACAAATATATTAATATAGTATTACCATTTTCTGTTCTAGTGATCACACAACACAATAGTGTTATGTTATTTTTTGACACTGCTTGTGGACAGCTGAGATAACCACCACTCCAGGAGGTTGAAAAGCTTATAAAAACCATAACATTTCTGTTCTGTAGACAGGAAAGCCGGAAATAGGCAGAGACAGCTTCCCCAAAACAGTTACTTATCTCAGATCGTGAAATGCAGTGCAGTTCATGGGGGCGGTGGTGGAAGGGTCAGACGCCCGCCTTTCGGTGATTGTGTCACGGATGTGAATCCACGGAAGATAAAAGATTAGAACATGCCATTGGGTAGGGGCTCAACAGCTCCCTTGTTTAGATAGGGAGCCCGAGGTCTGGTTGTCTCTGCTACCGTCATGTATCATATCTCGGTAGTCCCAAGGCTATGTTACGCACATTATAGTTTAAAGACCCCTTTGCAGTTGAAAGTCAGTTGAAATGTAGGCGGTGATGTAGCTGTTGGGACACATTTTTTTTTAAACTTCAGATTATCCAAACTATCCAAGAACATTCATCTGACCAAGTTTGGGGATGCTCTTAAAGCGGAGACAATAGTACAAGATATTTAACTGAAGTTTCAATTTTACAACGTCTTTTTTCTTGTTTAGAAATCAGTCACGCTATGTAACTGAATCAAAATCGAACCCATTAGGGTGGTCCCAGCAAATTCAAATTTAGCAGACTCGATGTATATGGATTTAAGAGATAAAACGTTCCGACCTCATTCCTATTCGATTGGAATATATAGTAAGATATCAATGTATTTCACTTAACATGAATATTAAGCAGTTAAAGTGCAAGTATGTTGCCGTCAAACCTCCATAGTTTCGTAGTATATCTATTTATAATAAGAAAGCAATATTTAAATTTCACAGTTTTTCAAGAGTACCAGGTCACTAACATAACAAAATCTGCAATTTGATACATTCTCATTGCCATAAAATGCAAAGAATATCACAGGACAGCAGTGAGTCTCCAGTTCCTCCCAAATATTATAAACATTATATATATTGTATATGTATAAATGACAATCAGCAAAGACAATGAAGTAGTTGATGAATGTACAAATATTTCTGTGAACTTTTTTTCAGCCTTAAAATCTTTGTATGAAGGAAACAGTCTTTGAATTGTATAAAGTATAAATTAATGCTGTTACATGAAAATATTTCAATATATTTCATCTTATCACAAAATTTCTTGAAAGACAAAATTTATTATGGAATGAACATTGTAAACTAATAATTATGCAAACTTAAATGAAACAAGAGCAGACAAAAAGAATACAAAATTTGCGTTATCATTTGCAGTGAAAAAAAAAAAAAGCTGATTCCAATCTTGTTAAACAGCACAAGCACTTGTTTCATAAAAATGAACTAACATAAGTATAAAAAAAAAAAAAATTAAAAAAAAATAAAAAAATCAGCAAATGAAAGCTAGTAAGGTGATTAATGCTACAACACAGAAACTATAAAACTACCGAAAGATGAAAAAAAAAAAAAAAAAGCTGAAATCTCAGAGCAAATCAGACGGTGCAGCAGATCAGACAGCTCTTGCCCTGGTGGGGTCAACAGACCAAGTCAATGGAGCCTGAATTCACTATACTCTGCACTCAATTTCATTCAAAAGTATCATACTCTTTGAGGGTAACTGGCTCATGAGCATTATCTATGAAGTTTGTATAGCTGGTTTTGATCCTATTCGTACTGATGCATCTTCTGTTTTTGAGGGGTTATACAATAGTTTGGCCCCATAAAGCACTTAGAGTCTTTACTTGGTGTTAAAGTGCTCTTTGTGCTGTCATGTTGTGTGCAACTTCTGTGATTTTGCCATGTTCATTATGACAAAATTAAAAAAAGAAAAAAAAATCAGACTCTTGAATATAACAGTCATTTCAAAATGGTCCCAATAAAACTGTTTGTCAATGAATTGGTTTGTAACTTGTTCAAAAAAAAAAATGCTATCTCTCTCATGGATCGGTTTTGTGTGTTCTAAGAACATACTGAAAAACAGCACAGCAACCAAGAAAGAAGTGGAACTTCGATCCTTTTGGAAAAAAAAAAAAGGCTAATATCATTTGTAAAAGAAACATAAGACAGAGTGTTATGTCATAAGTAACAGTAGCATAACTTTCAATCAGGCAAGATTTATGAAAAAAAAAAAAAAAAGAGAAAGACTGCCTCAAAAGAGATAGAAAATGACAAATAATCAAACAGAAACTCAGTCACAATGAAATTTTCTGATTTTTCCTCTCCTTACTGCTTTATAAATTATATATCTCTACTATTGATTCGATGGTAAAATTCATCAGAATATAAAAAGCTGTGGGTACTTTTTATTTCCTGAAAAAAAAAAAGTCACGACTTCATGGCAAAAGAAGCATTTATTCACTCTTGCTTGATGTGAATTGTAAATGTAGAATTGGAGAACAATAATGTATATGACAAAAGGAATTTGAGCAACATACACACAGTTTTGGCAACAAAATTAAATGTTCATTTCGAAGTCTCTCGCACGTTTTTTGTTAGGCCATGGCTAGATGGACTTAATGCCGTGTGGTCTCCATGGCTAGACGGACTTAATCAAATAATAGCCTAGAACAACCCCGCTGGCTTAACCTGCTGGGACCC
>JBCAUA010049971.1:0-11661 GCA_038406235.1 Peronia verruculata
AACACAGGTACGGGATTTCGCGAGATTTAGGCTGAATAACTAAAAATAGAGGCGCGAACTTCGGAGCACTGTATATAAATGTAGAATTCTTGTAGGCTACAATAGATCTATGAAGATCTAGATCTAGATAGATCTAGAGCTAGATATTTAATAACAGTGCTTGTCAAACGGCTTTTTTTTTTTGTCGGCGCCGCTTTCCTCCCGTTGGAGACAGTCTTTTCGGTACATCATTTGTTTGGATTGTGTTGCAACTCAGGTAAACAGACGAGCTGGCGACACAAATGGGACTCGGCGTCGATTGGACAGCGGACACGTGACAATAGAAGACTGAATGTCCAGAAGTCACGAATTAGGCCATAGAGTGCTCTCAGATGGTCGAAATCCATAGAGCGCATTCAGATGACCGAAATCACTTTATATCCCTGCAGATGATATAACAAATCCTGTTCTGTATTGAAGCGTTGATTGGGAAATGGTATATTCAAATCTAAGCTAAAGCTTTATTTATTATTTAGGCTTATTTATTTATTTATTATTAGATCTAAATTAGATCTAGATCTAGAAGACTGGAGGGAAACATCTTCTATTATTTTTATCTGAATAGAGAACGTTAAACCGTCGTTTGGTTTGATAAACAATCTAGATCAACATTTTGACACTTCAGGGGTTAAATTCCGATTAATGCGTTCATTTCTGCTCTTCTTGCGGCATGAGTAACAATAATTAACAAAGCATAGGGGGTTAAATGTATCAGGGTTAGCTGGATGTTTTGCTAAACAGCTGGCGACCAATATTACCCATCATCGAAATCCGTAGGTTTCGTCTTTAATCAATTCTTGCGAATTAACATCGGTGTGATGTTATCTAAGTATCATGTTTTTTCACAAATCCCAGTGTAGAACAACAAACGTTCAGGTTCCAACAAGATTACAGTGTAACTTTGCGGTTTATTGGTCCTTGAATGATCATCGGAGAATAAAATTACAGGCGCCACAGTCACTGTGGGCAAAGTGTGCCTTTCGGTCAATAATTTATTTTGATTGTGTTAGAGCGACAGGATACAGACACACAGTGGCTGTGGACAAGGCACAGACACAGCGAGTTACGCATGGTTGTAAAGTGGACAAAATACACAAATGGACACGACAGGTGTCAGACAGTCGCGATAGTGACGCATTAGCCCACGCTCAATCGACGGAAGGGACTGTCGTCAAAGTTTTTCTTTGACTTGCTATGGCTATTTTGCGATGAAAACGGTGCATGGAAGGGGGGGGGGGGTGTCACTTAAACTTATAACGACAATAACAACGGATGGCTCAGCTTCCGCCTGATTTAGTCGGGAGGGCACTGTTTTGTGTGTGTGTGTGTGTGTGTGTGTTTTTTAAAATCTAGAATCTGGAGAAAAGTCATGAAAAGTTCGTGAAACAAAAAGATTGCAAATAGATACCGCTAATAAATTTAACATTCATTTTTTATGTCATGGAAACCACGTTCACATAAGTGCCTCATTACTTCTGTATTCGAGAATGTGACCATTCTTATAATAATAGATGCTATAGGATAGTTGTTAAAATAAATAGATAAATAAATCAGCTTACATAAGAAAAAAAAAAGTAAGAGCATTTCAGGAGCAAAACAAACAAACAAACCAAAAACCCCGGAGTTGTCTATTTTACAGAGTGGGTGAATTAGAGGAAGTGATTTAAGGTAAGGATTAGCGTTTTGATCGGCCTGAGGAGAACAAAAATAAAGAACAATTCAATCTCTTTCACAGAGACCTACTTCTCCGGGCGAGCACTCAGCCCTGTTCTCTGATGATGGGAGTGACAACAGCTGGCGGGAGGGACTGAGGGATCAAATTCGTAACGTGACCAGGAGGCTGGAGTATGAGGACATCACAAACGCCCAGTCATCCCCTCAACCAGATTACAACGCTGTGGTTGAAACAACTATAAACATTATAGCTGAGCAGCAGCGACAACAGTTACAACAACAGCAACACAAATGTCGTGCAAATCAACCTACCAAAGATGTGAGGAGATGTTTGTTTGCATCGCCTTGTAATACAACTCCTGTATACATCAGAAGCAGACCTTATGCACCCTCAAATTTGCAACTCTCTCCATCTATATATCTTCATCGCTCTTGGGAGCCACTATCTACATCTGTTCAGATAGTACAATGCAAAAATGGACTCACAACAGATTGTTCCTTGCTTGATGAGAAATACTTGTCTGGAACAGTGAGCCCTATACCTCCACCAAAGGCATTCTCAGACACATGCACTTGCTCTGCTCTGGAACAAGTCCTGAAGACAAGTGATTGCAGAGGTTCAAATGACTGTGAGCCGCATGATCTTTCTGTCAAAGAGAAAGAAGGCAATGAGACAGCGAATACGGAAAGAGACAGTGCACCCAAAGTTGCAGATGTATGTACTTTTCGTCGTGAATACTTTTATAACCTGGATTCCAGTCTGACTGAATGTACAGAAATGAAGTCCATGCAGGTAGCTGGTGAGACACCTAAACTGTCAGATCAGCAAGTGAACAGAACCACTGGCAGTTCCCCTAGGGAAAAAGTGATGGATCTTTGTGACTCTGAGTTTGAGCAGGCTGATCCAAACATCAGCTCGCTTCCTACAGAAGATGGTATCAACAAGTTTCAACCAACTGATATGACTTGTGAGCAAAATTTTAACAAAACTTATCTTATCCATCCAGCAGAAAATGACATACAATCCTCAGAAGTGTGTAACAGAACCAGTCCCATGGTTTCACAGTCATTATCCTCTATCAGCTCATCTTATAGCTTGGTAATAGATCTTTCCAAATCACAGAGTGTCTCACATGATCCAGCTACACCAGTTAATTTGGGCAGATCCGATCAGGATTCACAAACACCAGTAAGGGAAGAAACCCATAGCAGAACAGCCCCATCATCATCAGTGAAAACAACCAATGTGTCTGAACCAATCTCTGCATCAAAGCTTGAACATGTCACAAATGAAAAATTAACATGTGCGACAGACAATACAATTCCTGAGCCAACTCCTGCAGTAGTAATGAATTCTAAAAGTCTGGCAACTAGCAATGATGACAGTGCCCCAAACACAACTTCTTTAGAGATATTTTCTGTTGCAAAGGATACAATTGAATGTATAGATCATGCTGACCTGTCTTACAGTGCCGACATATCCAGAAATGAAATGACCAGAGAAGAAAGTGTAACAGTGTCACCCTCTGGTAAATCCCGTACTTCATCCGGTTCTGTCTCAACACAACTTAGGCCAGAACTGAGAGAAACATGGTCTGTCCTGAGTGCTGTTGAATCTTCATTGAAACTGAAGTTTTGTAAATCTACCACTAGTACCAGTCTTGCTTCTGATCAACCAACAGATGAGATCAATACAGCTTTCATCATATCTGCCTCTTCTGAATCAGCAGACAGTGATTATCTGGATAAAGAGCATGAGCATGCCATTGAGGTTGTGGGTTTCAGCAGTTGCAAAAAGGTCATTGGCTGTCCAGGATTTTTATCAACGGCTGATGATTTTGTATCCACTTTATCTGATCCAACCACACCTGAACTGAGTTGTGAGATCCCAGATTCACCATCTCATAGACTTCCCAAAGTTATCATCAAAAGAAAAACAGATTGTTTTGCCACAGTAAAATCCTCCACACCACAACCAAGCAAAAGTGATAAGCCTGATGGTCCACGTGCAAAAGCTAAACCTAACGTAAGTTTACGTCGTCAATTAATGAAGAAGAAATTATCAGATCTGTCAGAAACCCTTGGAGCAGATTCTGTGCTCAATCTTGGATTCTCCATCAACCAGGAAGAGGATACTGATTGTGATCTGCCACAAGACAACACTACAAGTTCACAAAACATTGTTCCTCAAGAGGACCAGATTAAAGCAAAGGCTGCTGCCAACATTTTATCAAATCAGGCTTCATATAATAAAGCAAAGAGTACTAAGGACATTTTGCGCTCACTGAAACGGAAACTTATGTGTGGCAATTCAAATGTCAGTATGATGCCAGCATCTCAAAATAATTCAAACGATACAACAAAAACAGCAAGGTGTGGTGGACATCTCTTTCGGAGATCATCTAAACCCAGGGAATCCTCATCAAAGTGTCATATTCAGAAATCAGCACCCTGCATCACAAAGAGGGCATATGTTAAACTGAAACCTTTGCCAGTACCAGCATCACCTCAGTCAACATCAAGAATGACATTTAGAATTGCAGACCCACAGAAGGAGAGATGTTTGCAGGAATATATACAGTCACCACTCAACCTTTCAAACCTGCCTGACACTGGAAATGACAAACCATCATTCTCAAAAGGAACACTTGTATGTGAAAGTCAAATTGCACTGACTTCACCAGAAGTTGGAGGACAACTTTTCGCTAATGTCTCTGAGGACACTAACAAGCCAACAGAAAATGCCAAGTTTTTCTCACTGGATGTATGTGGTCAGACAGTGCAATTTAATAAAATATCTATGCTTTCAAAGAATGTCAATCAGGAAAAAAAAGATGTAAAGCCTCTAACTGAGAAAAAATCGAAATCAGAAATAATGAGCAGACAAGGTATGGTCAAAACTAGCTGCTCCGTATCTGGAAAGAGCATCTCAGATTGTGGGAAACAATCATATTCTTATTGTGGAAGTTTGGATCTGAAGAGCCAGACCAGTAGCAAAGGAGGAAATGGAGAAGAAGCCTGTGAAAGCCCATTCAAACTGCCTGTAGATCCACAGTCCTTTTTAGCCCAAAGGAAAGGAAAACAAGCAATCTATGACTCACCCAAGAACTCTGGTCAGGACAGAATAGACCCTGAAGGTGCTGGTGTGGATATTTTAAAGGTAATAAGCACTTCATTTGTGATTTAGTCATTTTGTTGTGGTCCATTTTTCATTCTGATCTGTCTTAGCTATGTCATTCTCCTTACATCCATTTCAATGCACCTCAAGCCATCATAACGAACATTTTGAACAAGAGCAGTATTAAAAGTTTTTTGATCATATTCATTGCAAAAGGCAATTGGCTGCTTCTGTGAACAGTATATAATATATAATATATATATATGCACTGCACTCTTTTGCACTTGACAGTGCTAGTAATCAAAAGTCTGTTGTAGTTTGTTCCCAGAAATTTATTGTGACCTGACCTTAGGTCTAAGATGAGAATGAGAGACAATGATCACCTCAAGGGACACAGACTAATGTGCTAAATGACTTTTTTATCAACAGGTGAGGAGAAAGAGCAAAGCCTTGGCTGAAATCCTTGCAGCATTTATGCTTGACCCACAAGTGAAAAAGTTTCAAATCCGAGTCCACACTGACCTTACTCAAATGGTATGTCAATTGGCACTCAAAATGCCCGATTGTTTTGCTCCCTTAAGAATGCACTGCAAATTTATAAGATGTGAAGACAATTTTTTCTGGGCATCCAGCTTTCCAGTTATCATTATACATTTTTTTTTTCATTATAGATCTAATTATTTATAGATGAAAATAGAGAATGAGAAATCCCAGCTTAATATTATAAAAATTTAATATTGTGTGATTTGAATTTTGCACATAATATGGCAATTTTTGTCCTCTCCATGTGGTTGTACATTATGTCTTAAGCCAGGGGCAAATGAGTCAGATGTTGTGCCGGGCGATTTTGAGTTACAGCCACTTTTAACTCTTTTCCGACTCATATATCAGATTTTTTCCATTTTTTTTGTTTTCAGGTTGTTCAATTTCCATTTTCTGAAAAAAAAATGAATCTGATTTGGAAAGAATTGTTAAAAATGTCCGTAGCTCGAAATCACCTGGAACGACTTCCACTTGCCCTGGGTGCAAGACATACTTTTGCCAATTTTTAAAACATTTTGCTTCATTTGTTCTTCTTTCAAAACAGTTAATTAATCTCATGTATGGCAATTTACTCATTTGTAATTTCTAAGTGATCAACTGGTGGTCATCAGCAGTGGTTTGTTAAACATTGGGAATTGTCATGTAGAATGCATTGCACTGTGAATAATTCATGCAACATGTAACATTATTGTGCAGCTTGCTTGTAAATTTTATGCAACAACAACGTCAAATAATTCCAAATGATAGATATGTTAACTTTCTTTGCATCGTGCTTGAAAAAAAAACAACCCAAAACCCAGCTTTTTTTTCTTCTGAATGCGTTCAGCTACCACATCATTTAGTCTCTTCACCACATGTAGGTACATGGAGCAAGTCCATTAAACATGTAAGATGGGCTGTCTTGTGGAGATAATGTTAACATGATTTTTTTTTTTAACATAGTCCCAGTAGGGGTTATGATTTCATTTTCAATTCCATTTTTTTTTTTTCCAGCTGAAGTACTTGTGTGAAAGATGCAAGATAGAAATGGAACAGTCAGATTCAGAGCCACAACGAGTAATCCTTATCAAAACAAAGTAAGTGAAATGTGTTTTTTTTTTCATTTTAGAGTCTTGGAAAATTATTATCTTCCTGATTACACTGTAACAGGTTCAAGTTCAATGGTGAAGGTAAGGTACTCCAAACAGGCTCATAAATTCAGTTGTAAAATGATATCCTAACTGCTTGTATGATGAACATTCTAAAGTTCTGAACCTTTTAATTCTGAACAAAAGCTTTCCAAGTTTGGAGACCACTGCCTATGGCCCATCAGCCCGTTCTAATTTTGTCACTGCTCAGGTACATCTTTCAAAAAGACCCTGAAGTTGTTTGACAAATTGAAATGAGCATGTGTAATGACATTGGCCTGTCACTGTGGAGGAGGTTTTGTGCTGTTAACTTCTTGTTGATTATTTGTCTGTAAAAAAAAAAATTGACTTGGTGTTTGAAACAACAAAATTGCGATTTTAATGTTTCACAGGGAATTTACCATTAGAGCCTTCAAATACTGCAGAGCATGAATATACTGTACATTTATGTGTACAGTGCCGTCTTACCCATCATGCGGTGGTGCTCTGTGGTTCTCAGTTGTAATCTGACCACAGTCTTTAACCAGTGAGATCCTATAGCATTAACATATGAAGGTCAAATCTAGTGGCTTGCACTAATTATTACATACTAAAGTCCTGATCGGTGAGTAGTCATTTCATGTACTTTTGATTCGAAAATATTTCGATTTGCCATTGGACTATAAAATGTAACTGGCATCAGGAACATAATGCATGAAATATGTTTCATAATTTCAATTCCAAACATCACTAGAATTATTTACATACAAGCCAGTTGAAGGTAGTAAGTACACGTATTGTAGTCTCTGTGTTTATTGAAAAATTGTCTTGTTTTGAAATATCTTTTTTCATGTTTCATTGTTAAACATCATATTGGGTGGCAGGTCAAGTCGCACTCCAATGGAACAAGATGTGTGTCAGTTGATCAGAAGGATGCGCCATGCACCATGGAGTTAGAGCATTTAGACTAAAGCCAAACTACAGCCAAGCACAGTAAACCACATGCATCTTTGATGACCAGAGGAATACAGTTCAAAATGAATGCTGTAGCACACATACTGTATATAATATAAAGACTTAAATGTACTGCATACCAGGTGAAATGAATGAAAGGGCAAAAGGGGGATCAGTGAAAAAATTGAATTTTGCTGACCATGAGTCAGTCACAGGAGTGAAATTTAAGTGTAATCATCTCAGCATGGAAGAGCCACAGCTGAGTGATATTTTTTCTATACTAACTTATAGCAAATGCATGAGAAAAAGGAAATCCTGTGCAAGGGCAATATGAGCCAGAAAAATTGAAACTTCTACCAACTGCTGAAAGTATATGTGTCCTGATAATTTGAAATTTAACTTTGATTCCCCCTGTACCCCCACCCCATGAATATTGACATGCTTTAATATGAACAGAAGCAACTAGGCTGTGAGTCTGGGAGGGGAGGGAATTGAGTTGCTAACATTTTCATGCTGGTACAACTTTTGGCCATGTATGCAGTGCGCTTATGCACTGTAGCAGAAAGTAATGTTTCATTTGATTTTGTCACCAGTTTCTTGATGTTATAAATAATAAAATATGTACAGTTTGTAATGTATGATGTACTGCAAATTGGATGTGAAAAAATGTTTGAACATCTAAACATTTTCCTGTAAATAATTAAATAAACTAGAAGGTATTTAAAAGAAAAGACTTTGTAAATATGCACCCTAATATCTGTTACTATTATAATTATTCATTGCATTATGTTGATAGTGTTGATTCTGACTGCACTATGCCCATTTTTAATTTGGCCCAAATTTAGCCCAATAATATTGCTTACATTGTTGAGAACTTCGGTCGCTGTTTTTTTTTTTTTTTTTCACTGTCATCTCCTGATTTTGATCATCACTCGGTTTTGCCTTTCTCACTCTCTGCTTCATTTTTGATGTGTTACTGTACTGTTGTGTAAGTTATTGTTTTGTTTTTTCTTATCCTGTCTTTGACAGTTTCTCCATTTGATTGAGAAAAATACCGCTGGAGAGAAATTTTTCCATCGTATTCTATGTTGTATCTGAAACTGTTGAACATTTTAATGGCCTTTACAATCTTGAGATAAATACATGTACATATGTACCTATGGAGAGAAATTGTCCCACCATATCCTTTCTTGTTTCTGAAACTGATGAACATTTTAATGGCCATAACCATCTATCTTATTAGTTTAAAATTGAATTACTTGTAGTTTGTATGAAACCTTTGCTGAAAAATTGCAAGCATTTAGAATATGAGTTGAATTATAGAAAAAGAATTTTAAAAAATGAAAAGCAGAAGGCACCAAAAACAGCTACTCTCACAAAAGATACCAACTGGATTTTTCACTTCATCAGCTTATACATACATGTATAATAGTTTTGTAGTGTTGAAACGAAAGAGGAGTGAATCTTTAAAATTTGTTTTGAGCTCTTTCTTTTAATTATCACAGTTCTTTCAACAATGCTTGCATTAATCTATGTAGCAATTTGCAGTCTTATGATCTAATAATACAATATGTAGTTGTTATGTTCATAGTTCATGTACTTCTTTTTCATAAGTTAAGTTATTTATATTAATGACAATCAGACCACACATATCACTTTATGGTTTGCTGTCATTCTCAGCATCCTCCCCATTTTTTTGTTTCTGTTTCTTAACTTTTTAATATTTTGTAATACAAGAATATTTTACTACTTAGATTTTAATTTTAATAATTCGTTCACCTACTTCTTGCATTTCGTTCTAGCAACTGTTGTACATGTATGAGTATTATTTACACTGTGAATCTTACAAGTTCATGTACATGTACATTTGTTTTATGTTTAGAAGACACAGTTATGTATATCTTTTGTAAAGCTGGAAATATGCTATTGAGGCAATACATGTATTACAGCTTAGTCAGTTTATTACATGTACTTGTTTAGATGACATTTTATTTGTTGTTCACAGTGTACATAATGGATAATTATTTGTATTGTGGATTTACCCTGTTCTTTTTTTTTTTTTTTTTTTAAATTATAATAAAAATTCTATCTACAATGTACATGTATATATGTACATGTATGTATTCTTATAACAAGGTGATGTTTTGATGTTTTTTTTTACTGGCATTTGTTGTTCTGTCTGCATCAGAATGAATACTATACCCATGAGATGAACAAAAATAATTAAGAGGTCATTTTGAACCATACTGAAACAATAAAAACAACAGTACAGAAAAACATCCAGGAAATGAAATAAAGAACAAAGTATAAAATACAAGGATGAAGTCATTGAAGTATATTGAAAGAATCCACTGAAACAATACTATAAATGTGCAATAAAACCCATAAAAGGCTTAATGGAATCGAAAACTACTGAATGTATCCATCTGAAATTTGGTAGACAACACTGTTGCATAAGATCTGTGTTTCTTCTTTAAAAAAAAGGCTTACCATATACATGTATGATGAGTTTCTAGTAAAGCAACAATAACTGAAAAGTAAACTCGTGAGAATGTTTGATTCAAATTGTACATCTGAGAGATTGATACATGTATCAAAATACCAGACATGTTTTCTATACTTAGAGTAACGTTCAGTTTAATCATCCAAAATACATGTACCAACATCGTGTTGTACTCGTTTACCATACATTTTGAGTCATTTTGTTGTGTGGTTTCGACCTATACATGCATTTAAATAACTTCCCTCGAAGGCAGTGGATTCTCTTCTGTAGTAATGAAAGGAAAATCAACTGCATGTAAATAGAATTAGAGGAACATCCAAATTTGTCCAGTGAAGAATCAATGACAATGATCAAGGAACCTGTGTGAATTACGCAAACTTGCAATGATTCTGAAAATCCAATCAAAACATATACATTTAATTACGGCCAATAAAACTGAATCACAGAGATATTTCATGATTTCTGTTGGTTCACCTGCTCCACCAGTACATCTTCTGTGTGCTCACTTAGTTTTTAATCTCCTGTTCATCAAAATACATGTACATTTAAAGATTGTTTTCTCATATTTCGACACAAAATCCTTACATCATGAAATTCATGCAGGCCTACGTGTTTCTGTATTCACCATATTTTTATCCTATGTATTCTTGTCTTTATTCAGGATTCTAAATTTTCATGTGTAACCACATCATGCAACATGCATACGCTTGTGTCAGTTATGATAATGTACAGTGTACAGTAGTCTCCCCGGATATAAGCACAGTGGCGGGACGACAATAGTGTTATGTTATTTTTTTACCACGGTTGTGGACAGTTGAGATAACCACCACTACAGGAGGTTGAAAAGCTTATAAAAACCATAACCATAGATGACCCATCTGTATAACGACTGTATTGTGAAGTTCGACGTTTAGTAATAAAGAGGAACAAAATAGTGCGAACGTACCATTGATATCAGAATCATGATCTTTCTGGAATATTCATGGCGTATAATTCAAGCAAAAGCCGCAAAAATGATTTTATTTCTCCTTACACTGCTTGTTCAATCCCTCTTTTATCTGGTAAAGGGAAGTAATAGGACTGAGCACAGTGATCTCCCATTTGCTGGCTCAGTTGAGTAATGATGGACGAGATGATGAATTTTTGTGACTTTCTGTTCACTTGGCTGAAGTGGTCATAATAATTAGAGTCAGACATGAAGACGGCCGGGCAGATTAAACTATATGATTTCACTTGCAAAGATAGAGACAGAAAGTGCCACCCTTATAAAATCGGAAAAACGTTTCTGTGTCGTTGGAGTCTGTAGTCGTTGCTGATATTCTTGGCAGCGGTGTTGATGTTGTTGTTGATGTTGGTGGTGGTGGTGGTGATGGTGGTGGTGTGGTGGTGGTAAAAGTGTTTGCAGTGGTGATGTTTGTGTTGGTGGTGATGACGTTACTCTTAATGTAGTTTGCTGTTGTTGCTGTTGTTGGTCGTGGTGGTGGGAGTAGTGGTGGTGGCCCTGTTGATGTTACTCGTATTGTGGCTGTTCTTGTTGTATCAGTAGTTGGTGGTGTTTATAGAGGTGGTTTTTGTGGTGCTGTCGTTACTTATTGTTGTTGTTACTGTTTGTTGGTGGTGACGTATGTGTTTATATGACGGGGGGGGGGGGGGGGGGGGGGACCCCCCAAAAAACGAAAAACCCCTACCCAACCCCCCACTTTCAACTAAAAAAAGGCCACAAA
>JBCAUA010049982.1:0-11661 GCA_038406235.1 Peronia verruculata
AAGACATCACATAACCAGCATTTTATATGTGATGAAAGTAGAAATAACAAAAACACTGCTAACGCACTCAGAGATAATGTTTAAACACCAAAAAAACTCACGTTGCCAATGTAAACAAACAGCTAGTCGGGTTGGGGAAGGTCGGTGGTCGACATGAGGCACGGTGGTCGGAAAGGGGTTGTGAAGTAGGGTTCACAAAATGTTCGTTATGGAGTCATCTACTTCAGATTTCGACACTTTTTCGGCTATTCCCACCCCTACTAATTCGGCTCATCAGACCTACATGTCAGCGTAAGGGTGGACTTGGGCTGGTCGAGGGTCTCATACATGTTAGCGTTAGGAAGGTCCGTCACCTGCTCGTCAGAACTACAATCCCACAATATGTAAAGGGTAGACTTGCGCTGGTCAAGGGTCCCAGCAGGTAAAGCCAGGGGGGTTGTTCTATTATTTGGTGGGCACTTAATATAGCCAAATAAGTAGGGGTGGGAACAGCCAAAAAAGCGCCCAGATTTCTACTCCACAACCTCCTAATATTTCAGTAGACATGATTGCCTTATCCTGGAAACAAATTTTACGACTCTGACGCCATTGCCCGAAATACCGCGGCACTTTTTTCCGGAGGTGCCCTAAGTGGTCGGAAACCGGTGCGGCGGGTTGACTCTAGATCTAGATCTAGATTAGATCTAGAAGAATCTAGATCTAGATCTAGATCTATGTTCAGTAAAATACTTGAGGAAACAGCATTCGTTGTTATACAACTATTTTGACTCTATTCATGTTTTTTAACCCTGCAGTCAATCTATTTGTTGCTTAGCCGGTCCCATTAACCTATCATATCAGAAAACAAGATCATAGTCATGGGATAGGCCTACATAGTACATACTATAGGCCTAGTACATCAAATTCCCCACCAATCTCAACAATTCCACTCACGTGCCGTTGAGACAATCATAGATGACGATGGAATCATCATCACTGCTTGTCAGTAAAGTTTCCCCATTAGACGCGAAGTTGAGGCTGCTAATGCGATCTGTATTTTCTCTAAATATCTTAGAAACGCGTAGGCTTCTCACTACATCATCTGTTAACTTCATTTTCACAGATAACAGACATGTTACTGTACAGCAGCAAAGTTCACAGCAACGCAGAAATGGCTGATGTTCCGGAAAAAAAGTGCTGTTTATTTATGAAAATACTTCAATATTATAGCAACTGTGCAGTGAAATGATAATATGATGAATTTTCACTATTTTTGCCACGTTAATAGTTCTTTTGTTTTGTAAAAAAAAAAAATGAAGAAACTCTATGGGTGGCTTCTCCAAGGCAGCATTTTTTTTGTTGTTCAGGAAGCCGAAGCCTGACACTAACGCTATGCTAAACAAGATGCTATGCAGAAGTGTTGTTTTATTTATTTATTTATTTTATTCTTTTTTTTTTGTTGTTGTTGTTGTTGTTGTTGTGATGCTCATAGAAATTTATTTCTCGACATTATGTATAAGATGTGCCCATTTAGATTTTATTAAATGAAAGGTGAAACCGTTCTACGAACAGTATGCAGTACGGCTAAATAGCTCAAATTTTGTATTCATAGGCCTATCCTTTCAATGTGCCTATTATCTGAGATAAAAATAATTTTCATGTAATATCCAAGAACCATAAATTTTATGATGTGTTTCAATGCTATTAATCTGGCATGCAGAAAAATCTTCAGGTGAATAATACAGCTATATGATGAATGGGGCGACGACATCCTTAAGCTATTTATACCTGATAACTGAACTTATCTCTTTCTCTCATTCATTCATCTATCTTATCCTTTACATCCGCCGGAGAAGCACATATTTCGGTGGTCTTTCTCCTAATGTTCTAATTGCTCTCTTTCATTGCTTCTTATTTTGTTTCGTGATTGCTAGCTGTTACCTTGTGCAGTTATCACTTAACACCATCCTACATCATTCAATTTTAGCACGGAACATGATCATGTTCGACATACAGAAACTTTTCATAAATGTCCAAACAGAAATATGATCTCCTCAATTGTAAAAAGGCATTTTTTTTTTTTCATGTTAAAACATCACAAAATTAGGATAATTCATTTACATGTCATATCTATTTGACTTACGTTTATTTAAATTATACTTCCTTATCCATTTACTTAGTGAACTGGTTAATTATTTTCTTCAATTAGTCAATTGATGGGTGTCAATTGTGTTGCAAGAATTGGTTGGTTGGTTGGTTGGTTGGTTGGTTGGTTGGTTGGTTGGTTGGTTGGTTGGTTGGTTGGTTGGTTGGTCGGTTGGTTGGTTGGTTGATTGGCTGATAACCAAATCATAATTGGCAGTAGTATGCAAAAGTATAAAATTAAATATCTATGTCACAAGTATACATGGACCTCTCGATGAAATAGCAGTATTCCAAGTCCAAAACTGATACCGTTTCACACACCACTTGCATCAACTTCTGTGTCTGTATCATATTACCTCAGCTAAGCCACTGCAAGCACTATCCTCATTTTCAAGTACATTATAGCCCCCCCCCCTTCCCCCTCCAACTCCATCAAGAGCTACCAGGCTGCTTCCTGGCAAACTGCACATCAGTCTTTATTGCACTTGTGTTCCTCTCAGAAAGTAGTTTGCACAATTTTTGTTCTGACCTTCTCAAACACAAGCAGTAGATCCTTAATCTGTTTGGTAGCAAGGATAGGTATGAATACAGCTATAATTATACAAGTCTTTTATGAAAAGAAACAAAGTGAAGACAAAGTGGGGCTGAGAACAATGCAAAGGAACAAAAGTACATGTACATAAATGCAAATTTTAGCATACTGTAAATAGTGAAGGGGCAATGAAATAGGGACAAATGCTTTTTTGTGCTTATTTTCTTTTGTATTTGTTTTGATTTAATTTATATGTTTTGTAGTTGTTTGAGATGATGAATGAAATGTAAACTTAACCAAAAACTTGCAACAAGAGAAACCTACATCAATCGTTATTTGTAGTGTTAAATTCCCTATACTAAACATGGCCCAAACGATATTCTTTACTTTGTGGAAGCAGCTAGCATATCATGAGATATTGAACCAATGTTCCTATAATCTCTTCTCCCAGTACTGGCTTCATTATTCATCAGCGTCAGATCAGTCAGAGGGCATCTGGTTTTATGTTATCATTCCTCTGATTCTGACACACTTCTTTTTCCTTGGAAATTTACCACCCAACCGGGTCATCATACATGCTGTTAACTGAAATATAGAATGATTAAATTGTGGCCTGCATGGACTTTGTTCATCACACCAGTATCTAGTGATCTATCAAAAGTATTTTGGTGGGTCAGGCAGAACGAAGTCCACTGTCATACCATCCCCACTCTTTTCCTCTATTTTCTTGTCTATACCAACCCAGTATGCTACTCAGAGTGAATTGGTGTCTTTGGGGTACTCCTTCCTATAGAGAAACGTTGTGGTACCAGTACTTTTTCCCTGGCATTGTCATCCCAGTAACAGACAATCAAAGCTGTGTTAAACCTTTCCTTTTTTTTTTTTTTTTCAGGCGTCTCAAGCAATATTTATTGAATAATATTTTTATTCTCTGCTCATAATAACATTTGATCAATATTTATCATCTATAAATTATGGTACCCACATCTTCCGGTGATAAATGCAAGTTAATGCAAGTGTATTTCTGAAATAATTTTTTTTCCTAATCAGATAACTAAAATTACTGATATTTCAATAATACAGTCTTTTGGGTTAGGTCTGGCTTGTGAGGGAGCAGCACCGCGACAACAGAGGCTTGCAGACCTAAGAATATTGCCATCATGTGGGGCTAATAGACATTGTGGACTTTGATCCCTGGATGTGTCGGGTGATCCATTGGTGCTCAGCTGTTACGCCAGCTACCTGCTGCGATAACCGAAGTCGGTCAGCACCGGACTAGCACAAGAATAGATCGTCTAGATCGGGGTGTCGGATGAGTCACATTTCGGGGTCCTAAGCGCAGCTCTGCGTCATCTCTGCCAGTATATTTATGTATTGTTTTCACGCAAAGTGGAGTCAGTGGCCGCAATCGTCATCTCAGGCGAGTGCAACTCTACTCCAGACCCAGTGTAGGTTACATCGAGACCTATTTAAAGACTAGACAGGAAATTCTCAAGTGACTCAAGTTTACTAAGACTAAGTCTTCTATCAAGATCTAGCACAGATCTAGACTAGATCTACCCTACAGTTTACAGGTAAGCAGATTTACAAGAATACTTTTTTTTTTTTTCGATCCAGATAGAAATGAAATTAAGATGTTGAATAGACATAGAGTTTAGATGTCTAGAACTAAACGTCTGGATAGATCTGGAGGTGACACTGATTAGCTCATTAGCCTAGCATTAGCATTTCACAAGGCCGCGAGAGAGAGATTAGCTTCTATTAACGTCTAATTCGCTAGATTACTTAAGACTTCAACCAACAATAGTCTTACAAACAAAAAGTCAAAGGATGTCTAGATCTATGTTGATCTAGATCCAGATATCTAGATCTAATTATGGAGTGCAGCAAAGTATAAATAGGCTTTCTCACCTCAAAATGATTTATTCATTCTGTTAAAATAACTGGTGTGGCCAGCCACAATGAGCAACATAGATCGGGACAGGGTGCTTGTAGGAAGAAAGATTTTGTACTTTATATTATATAGAGATCAAGATCTATAAATTTAAGAGTATCAAGCGGCAGTCACTATAGGGACACATGTTTGTTTAGTCTCCGTTGTATATTCGGATAGCATTATTTTTAGTAGCCTGTCGAGATACCGTTGCATCCCATTGAGTGGAAATCTCTCACATCCGGTCGCCCACGACCGCCCAAACACGTTGGTCATTCATCCAGTGCAGCCACGGAGAAAGAACGTGTATTTGTCACATTTAATGACGGAATTTGAAGCAGCGTTGCTTCTTTACAATAAAGAAACCATAGCTTTTTGTAGATCTATTTAAGCGAAGTTACAAATACGGGAAAGATCCTAATTTTAGTAATTTATTGTATGAAAATGTATTGTATGTCTGCAACTGCAAGTAAGAGTAAGGACAGAAAAAAAAAATGCAGGATGAGGATGACATATTTTCTCTGTTTTTTAAACGTAGTAGAACTGACTGCATTATAAAGATGATTAGTTTGTCACAGTGAAGATAAAACTGGGAAAAAGATTTCCCATTGAATTGAGTAAATATAGGTCTAGATCTAGATCTAAATCTAGCTCATTCAAGATTTTTTAAAAAAAAATGGGGACAGCTCTGAATCTGTTGATAATCCCATCCTTTTTTTATCCAAAATAGTTGGGCCTAGAGATCTAGATCTGAGCTTAATCTCAGTTTTTATTTCTGTTTACTTGGGAACCCTGTCTAGAAAATAAATCATCACATTATAAGTGATATGAAACATTGACCAGGCTCTTCACCTTCATGTTTTGAAATTAAAGGCAAAAGTTATGTTCCACGAAGATTTTTAAAGCTATATTTTTGCTTCATTTAGTAGACTGAAGATTTATGTGTGGTCAGCCACAGTAGCAACTAGTAGGATGAAATTTTACATCCATCTCTTGTGTTACAATTCTTGCTTTGAACATTTCAAATATAGATCTAACAATGTACGTCAAAATCATGAAAAAGTCTCAAAATGTAGTTAGGTCTTCCTTTGCTTTCAGAATAATGATGGGAATAACTTAAAACAAACTCCTTTAAAATTTGGATATATAATATATACAAGACATGACACAATGAAATCAGGCGCTCGTCAAACTCAGCCAACCAGAGAAATCATGTGTTTTTCAACAGTGAATGAATTTTCAACGTTTCTCTTTTTTTTTTTCTTTATCAAGCCCTCCTATATCAGTCTGAAAATGCATTACAGAGTTCAGTTTACTGAAGTAGATCGAGTAAAAGCCAAAAAATTGTAATTTTGTGGAATGGTCTCACAAAGGTAAAGAAGGCTTTAAAAGTGATTAGCCATTTTCTCAATAAATTCAACGGCAGCGACAGATCAGCCCCATCATCTTTAATTGCCAATACCTCAACTTCTACTTAAGATAGAACAGCCATTTTTCACACACTGATAGGGAAATGAATGATATTTACAATGGTACTAATAATTCCATGTTCAAAATTTGAGGGGAGCCTGGTTTCATCATGTCGCATCTCTGTATCAATAAGTTCCATTAAAAATTTAAAGAATAGGCCTGTTCATGTAATCCTGTCTCATAAAAACTTCATTATATATTATTAAATTTTGTATTAAAATGGTTGAATTTTGCAAAGCTATACATATTGTAGATCTAGATCTATATAGTTTGAAACAAGGTGAAATGAATCCAATTTCAATATTTGTAAAATGTGAACTTAGTTTTGGGAGATGGCAATTTTAAGTCCAGTTGTCTTAGAGCCCCCTTTGACAGCCAACTTAGATGGTCATTTGCTGTTTTCTCAGTTTTATTTTCTGAACTATTGTAGTGCCCCTTTTTCAGTTACAAACTAATTATTACATGGCTGGTGTATTTTTGTCATCTCTCTAAATATTGAAGTTTGACCATCCTTTTTCTTTATTGAAAGAGTTTATTTGATTTCTCAGGCTCTAAAACATTGAGAGAAGAATTTTATCCATAAAATCAAAATGTCTAGAGAAAAAATTCTTATATTTGGAGAATGGGCATTCCATGTTGACACTTTTGAAAGTATGGGTGCAGATAACTGTCGGAGACACATAGCTTTAAACTGTAAAATTTTGCGGTTGGAAAGTGATGCAAGTGCTAACTATTATGCTGGAGTCGTTGATTAGGTTGGTGCTGTGACACGCCTAAGGTTGTATGTTATCTATCTGTATTTTTTAACTCATTTTGTAATATTTTGCATTTACTTTTACATTTATTTAGATTTATATTGTAAGTTATATGGGCCAGGTTGTATGTGTTCCTTGATATTTTTCAGAGTTTTTCATTGTGAATTGACTGCCAACTGCCACAACAATGGAAGCAATTCTGAATCTTGTGATACCAGAATTATCCCTTATGAACCCAGCCACACTGACTATTGCCACATTGACCACCATGATGTCTCTGTATGTGTACTTCATGCAACCTAGCATGCTGCTTCAAGCATATTTCAGGTAAATGACAGGTCTGTTTTTGTAAATATCCAAAGGAAACAATGAGTACATTTCAGGTAAATGACAGGTCTGTTTTTGTAAATATCCAAAGGAAACAATGAGTACATGTCTAGTATATATACCCCCCTGAGCCCTGTTTACTGACAGACAGATGGCAAAGTAAAGAGAAATCTGCAGCACCTAATAACTGGTACAACGGTATCAAGACCACATTGCATTATGATATTTAAATTTAATTTTGTATTTAGCAACCAGTCACAAGAATCAATTTCTTGTGCTTGTAAAGCAGTGTATCAACTGTCAGCCTAAGTCACCCGGAAACTAGAGTAAGAGGGTTATGGTAAACCCAAGGGCTTAGGGCTCAAAGGGTTAAGGATAATATCTTCATAAATCTGATTTGAGATGAGATAGCACTGAGAGTTCAAATAAGAATATGAATCTTCTTGCTCATGCATTACTAGAGTGACACTGAACAACAGTTGAAAGTTCTAATTTATTGCTTGCGGAAACATAGAGAAAGGGTGCCAGTTGGGCTCACACACACTGTAGGTGAGACTGGTTGTGGGTGAGGATTGACAGTGGATGGAGTGAAGGAGACAGCACAGTACCGCAGAATTGGTGCAGCAATGAAGCAGTTAATTTGCTGAGTTGAAATGGATGGTTTCTTAAGATTTTGCAAAAATTTTGTCTTGTTTCTCTCTTCAGAGTGGCTGTGAGATGGAGTGGCATGAAAGTGAAATGTGTCACAGCACCTGGTGAAGACTTCACATTTTTCTATGGGGAAAAAGGTCAGCCAGTGAAAGGTCAAATGAGCATGTTGTTACTTCATGGCTTCTCTGCCGATCATTTTATGTGGGCTCCTATTGTCCAGGTAACTTTTTGGCTTTTGTACATGTTAGAAGGTCAAATCCATAAGAATCAAATTTTTTTTTTTTTTTTTTTCAGTTTTATACTAAGAATTTTCTGTGTCACTGTGCTGCTTTGAAAAAATAGAGAAATATTAATTTTATGATGAAATAAATTTTGTTTTTGATATGTGCATAATTCATCTCATCTAAACACAGTGGTAAACTAATGGTTGATAGAGACTTCACATCTGAATGTATATTGTTGAGAAAGACAGGAACACTCAGATTGTGCGGAAAAATTTTGCAGCTTGAAGATTATCGGTAATTTTACAATGCTGACCAATGGTCATTTCCTTTACAATGGATTGTTTCTGACATTAATTTATTTACCTATTCCACTCTCTAGAAAATTCCATCCAATATCCATGTGATTGCTGTGGACTTGCCTGGCCATGGATTTACCTCAGACCCTAAGAAAGGAGATGATATTGGCTTTAGTGGTCAGCTAAAGAGAATCAGACAGGTATGATATGTTGTGGTCTGAATTGATGAATAATAGTCAAGGTGTTGAAATGGTAGGTTTAGTGTGGAGGTAGACATAAGTTTTTGAATTTATACCTGGGAGAGAAAAAAAAAAAAAGATTTTGGATATGTCAGTCAGTCCTAAATTGACAATATTTCTTGTGCCTGCAGGAGGCTGAAAAATGAAAAAAACTTCTTTCAATACTGGCTTAACTGGATCTGGTAATTCTTCTCAAGAAGGTACATTTAGAGCAGAGCAAGGTGACATCTGTGGCATTGACCAAAATCAGCAGAGTTTTCCTGTAAGCACAGATTTCTTTAGTATGGAAATAGTTTTGGCACCATGGGGACTATTCACCTTCAGTATAGATATAGCCTGCTTATTTTAATTGCTAATGGTTGATGCAGTAGGACTTTCAGAAATGTAGAAGTGTTTGTTTTGGAAGGGGGGGGGGGGGGGAGGGGGGGGGGGGGGGGGGGGGGGGGGGGGGGGGGGGGGGGGGGGGGGTTTTTTTCCCCCCCCCCCCCCCCCCCCCCCCTTTTTTTTTTAATCTCACAAAAAGTCATTAACATTTTTTGTTCATGTTTCTGGTGCCTCTTGCAGTTTCTAGATTTGATCAACTTGACTTCAGAACCCTTGCATGTTGTTGGAGTTTCTATGGGCGGAGCATTGGCAGGGCTGTTTGCAGCAGAATATCCAGAACTGGCTGGTGCTGTAACCATGACTTGTCCTAGCAGTAAGTCTCTTTTCTTTTCTTTGTGTCAGCCAACATGTTCTTCGTCTGTTCTCTTTCTGTTATAAATTATTTATTGTTCACGAAGGGTTTGTGAAATACAGTGCTCAAGAAAATGAAAAACTTAACTAAAATTAATTTCAAATAGTTTCTTGTCATTTTAGGTGTTATTTCTGAAATTTGCTAGATCTTCAACAAAATTATTTACATACAGCTTTCTACTTAACTGTTGTGTTTTGTAATTATAAGATAAGATTTTCATTGCAGTTTTGGTGTGTTGATATCAGTAACGTACATTATGCTTTCTCTTTAAGATTGCATTGTAAAACACATGTAGTCATTTTCTGACAAGAACTGTATTTTTCTGTTGTTTTTAGAGGAATCAGCAAAGACACAAACAGCGTTTACTGACCACAATCACTTTGTCACAAGATTGTTCTTATTATTGTTTGCCCTGGCTTTGCATGAAGAATTTTCTTTATTCTCTCCCGTTCAGTGAAGACACTATCTCGTCAGTTTCTTCTGGAAATGGAAGGTGTATAACGAGTCTCCTTGTTCTTTTGTCATGAATGAAGATGTCCTTTGGGTCTCAACCTTCACCCGCAGTAAGAATAAATGTAATGAATTCCCTCTCTCTTACTGTTAGTGAAGACATCTGTCTTTTCTCATTTTTCATCAGTGAAAACACCTGTTGAGAGTCAAACAATCTTGAAAAACAAGGAAGAAGTTCTTAGAAATGGACGCCAGTTGACTTTGGAGAATTGCCCGATGTTGCCTCAGACAGCCGAGGGACTGCAAGATATGTTGGACATCAGCCACTATTACACAGTCAAATATCCACTCCAGGTAATGTTTAACTCTAATAGTGTCAATTCAAAACCTGCTGGAATGTCAGGATTGCTACAATATGCATGTCTGCAGATTTTTAAGTAGTAAAATATGAGATGATGTGTGTTTATAGTGTGATGTGTGTTTATAGTGAAAGGGAGTTCATTGCTAGGTGTCATAAATGAATCTTATATCAGACTGACCATTTGATTCTTCTAAGGCTATGGGTTCATGGGGCAAAGGAACCATTCAGGGCAATACTCTTGATGGATTTGTTGATGATTTATTTTCATATATTTTGCTCATTCCTATGTTTTCTTTGTTCCTTTAATCATGATATTATGCATTTCCAACTGAAGTTCAAATTTTGTCACTGCGTAGGGGATGCTGAAAGCAGGTAATAGGATGTTCTTATGTTTGACCTTCAGTTCAAAAAAATATTTAACAAAATAGGTGAAGCTCGTAAGCATTCTGTTGTAGTTTTACAGATGAAATCCCAATCTTGTGATTGAAAATATGAAGGCTGCTGACATCTATTATAGCCAACTTATTTTTTTAATGAATACCATAGACAGCTTCTTTGAAATGATCATTTTAATGGTTTATTCTATTTCCAGATTCTGAAGGGAGCTGTAGAGTTGAGAAAAAAGAAAAATGATTTCTACCTCCGATGTAAGTACAGTGCATCATTAAATTCAGCTGATCATGATATGAACTTTGTCCCCCTAGGGGCATATATTTTCAAAGTTCAACCACGATAATTGCTATAATGCCCCTTCACAACTACAGTGAAATAAAAACCTAAGTATAATGTGGCAGCTTCTTGCTGATAGATGAGTGTTAAGAAGGATACTAAAAAGACTTTATTAAATAACTTTAAAGAAAAAAAAAATGGCACCTCTGTCATGAAAGGTCACTCAGAAGTGATTGAAAATTTATATTTTATGGTTTCTATGTGTTTTATTTGTGAAAGTAATCTTTTCCACACCATTAGGATTTAATTTTGTCAGCAAATATGAGTTTAAGTGAAATGACATTTAAGAAACGCATACATGGGATTTGTTTGTTTTTTGTTAGTTGATCTGTTGCTAGTTTCTTTGTCTCTGTAACATTTGTGCAGTATATTGCAACACAATGGAAACAAAAGGAAAATCGATCTATAATTTCAGTAATCAATCTTTGGTGTTAAATTATATTTATTGATTTCTTTCCAGTGGTGAACATACTTATCTCAGATGAATCATCTGTTGAGTTGGAAAATAATTTACACAAGATCAAATGTCCTGCACAGGTTGTATGGGGAAAGGAAGATTGGGTAAGTTGTATTTTTCCTTTTTTCACTTCTGGTGTTTTTTGGGGGTGTTTTGTATTGATCTATCGTCTGGAATAGGATTTAGTTTATTTATCCTGATTAGTTTTCTCTTTTTTTTTTTTTTTTCTTTTGTCCCTATAAGTTTTGAAATAAATTTTTAATACAGTTGACTACACCTGAGTCGAACCCTCATGAGTCGACTTTCAGGTGAGTCGATCTTTTTTCATGGAACGGGTCCCGGCGCTTCTTTACTTTACTAAAAATCATACTGATGAA
>JBCAUA010049993.1:0-11661 GCA_038406235.1 Peronia verruculata
TACCTACCTACCTACCTACCTACCTGCCTGCCTGCCTGCCTGCCTGCCTGCCTGCCTGCCTGCCTGCCTGCCTACCTTACCTGCCTACCTATCCACCTACCTGTCTGTCTAACCCCTTTTACGTACCTATAAACCTACCTACCTATATATATATCTACCTACCTAATTACCTATCTACCTGTCTGCCAGCCTACCTATCCATCTGCCTACCTACTACCTACCTGCGTACCTGTCCATTGCACAGAAAAATCTGTCAGCATCCTAAGTATTTCGTCCTGGAATCATCCACGAAGGCTTAATTATATTCAAGACAAAATGATGAAAACACTGCCGTCATTGGGAAATGATGAGTTCACATGTGACCAGGTACCACTCGGGGTCAGCCAGAACCACCAAACACGTTAATGCGGTTGTCTTATGTGGTATTAGCGAAGCATTGTCATAAAATGTGTCACCCGTGTTCCATAAGTCCGCGGTTTCATCCTCCTGCTGGGCAGGGCCATAGAATGCCCACTCCCTCCCTCCTTCAGCAGGACCGTTACTCTACCCCCCCCCCCTCCTTAGGGTCGCGAAGGACCCCAGCCTGTACGAGGTTGTGCACTACACCACTCCTCACCCTTTGTGTCCCCCCCCCTTTTTTTTGTTTTGTTTTAATCGTATCATATCGGAGCTGGTATAGATCACAATTGAATGCAAGTAGTCGTTGTCTTACGACCTATGCCACTTATGACTGATCGACTTGAACGTCTGATCGGTAGGCATCTCTCTCGTTTTTTCACACCTGTATTTTCTCTTTTGTGTGTTTTGCACGTAATAAACTATCATGTACTGTAGTATGCAGGGTTTTACTCAAACCCTTAAAGACAATATGCAAAATTAAAGAAAGGTAAAAACAATGTCTGAAGAACGAAAGTGCGAAAGTGAAATAATGAACTGAGAAAATGTTTATGAAATATGACTTTATAGGTATTACAGTATCATTACACTGCATTATATACTAATGGTAAGTTAACCCTCTGAGTCCTGTCTACTGGTGCACAGGTATGACAAGTAAAATGTATGAAGCGTCTAGAACGGTACAATGGTAAGCTAGAATACATCGCTTTATGATAGACAGTCTGTTTTATATTTATCGATACAATCACAACAGCAGATGACATTTCTTCAAAAGTGGTGTAGTAAATATTAGCTTAAATCGTCCAGGAGTTTAGGCAGGGCGGTTACAGTAGGCTGTGGAATTCAGAGCTCAAAGGGTTAACATAGACCGATTTACGACCAGGGTGACCTGCGAACAGTCAGTCATTTCCAAAGGCCGTCATAAGTCGACGACACCACTTGTGCCGACTGAAACGGAATAACAGGAAGCCTTTCGTTATAATCAGTTGTTCCCTCCGTTACCAAGTGTATGGCCTAGACCTTTTTCCTCATCGTAAGTTCTTCGCTAAATATGCCTCTCTTCACAGCCGTTTTCTTCTCTTCTGTCTCTTTTCTCTCTCTCTTCATCACTTTTTTCATCCCATTCATTTCCTTTCTTTTCTGTCTGTAAATTTCCTGTATATTCATCTTCAGTTTTCTTTCTTTTCGTTCTTTATGTCACTCATCCCTCTCTTCTCAGTCAGTCTTTCTTCCTGCCAACTCTCCCTTTGTCTCTCTCTCTCTCTCTCTCCCCCTCTCTCTCTTCGCTGTCTCCTTTTGTCTCCCCCATGCTTTCTCCCTCTCCCTCCACTGTTCCCGTGAGCCAGGGCCTAACGTCTTACGCCCAGAGGACAAGTGAATCGGAAGTCATGCCAGGCGATTTCGAGATACGGTCGTTTATAGCTATTTTCCAACTCGGGTACCAAATTTTAGTTAGAAAGGCCAAACTTTCGTTCTGTAAAAAGAGAAGAATTTGGTGTTTGAGTTGGAAAATAGTATAAAAAAGACCGTAACTTCGAAGTCGCCCGGCGTGTCTTCTGACTCATTTGCCCTGAGCGCAAAACACATGCCAGCCTGTCGCTCCCTGTCTGTCACGGGCTGGCCTGATGACAACTGAAACTATGACAGTACCTGGCGCCGGAGGTCAGTGTAACATTTATGATAATCAGCGTCACTATGTGGTTACAGTCGTCATCTTCTGTGCCCAGGTGAGAGCTGGGATAAGGTAAGCTAGGCCAGGTATGCGCCAGCTCAGGGAGATATAGATGCTAAATGAACCCGGGGTTGGACGGGCATTATTATGGACTGTGGCCTCAGGGTGTTTTAGATCAGGGGTCGCTGTGGCCATGGGGTTATGCGCTTGCTCCTCGGCGAAACTTTCAGTCGCTGGTTCAAAATTCGATTTTTATCTTGGTAATGGCAACAACTCGAAGATTAGATTCTGATTTTTTAATTTTTTTTTAGTGACTTAACGGACCTCTTTGGTCCTTGTTAGGGAAGCCCGTCGTCTAGCCTTCTCGAATAAGAACGAATATTATTATTTCGTGTGTACGTTGCTTATAGAACTATTGGCAGTTAAGTGAGAAATGTGTGAAGACGCCGCTATATGTTCTAAATTTCCAAAGTCCAAGTTTCTACCCACAGAAGAATCCTCTCACCAGAACTCGGCACGTAGTTACAGCTTAAAGCCGAGGTAATCCGACATTCTTAGCATTGAATGGTTATAGTATATGCAATCATGTATAATAGTACTAATAATTTCACTTCTTTCTGCTACCATCTTTCTTCTATCTCTCCCTATACCTTCTCTTCTTCTCTCTTTCTCTCCCTTTGCCAAACCAGCAATCAGTGCTGTGTGACAGTTTTAAAAAAGTATTTTATCATAAGTATTTAGATCTAATTCGTGTTTTTAACAACCTGGATTAATTAACACCGACTGTTTGTTCAAGTAGCTATTTCGGTTTGGATTCCATGTCTTGAGAAATGTAATGAAATTACCAGTTAATGTAGACCAGACATCAGGCAATTCTGTCGTACGCGATATCAGACTAATATTCGACAAATAAAATTCTCCGATAAACAACAACTTTCTTCCATTTGAACTCTAAAAGTATTCATACAAATTTGCCGGAGAAGATCCATCAAGATTTGTATGGCGATTTTGATATTCATGGAATTATATAGAAGACCTTCCATTTGCCCTAAGTGACCGCAGAACCGGTGGCATATGGCGTCAGAAGTTAGGAATTTGGTCAGTCAGAAGTCAAAGTTGACGTTATCTGACCTTAGACCTCCGTGTACATAAACACCTGGACAAATCTTGAAATTCCACCTGTGACAAGTTGTCCCGCCTTGAATACCTGGGGAATAGCAACATCCGTGTCAGATCTGTAAATACATAACGTTGTCCATACTCAAACCTCCAATGTTTGTGAACTAGACACTACTAAATATCCAGCCAGCAGATGTCTCCTACGGGTGGACATTTAGTATAATAGAGCATAATGTATATATCTGGTGGATAGGTTGTTGTTTTCCTTAAGCCTTTCAATCCTAAGAGATAGGATTATCTTGGCTTTTAGGAGCTGTCAATTTTTGCTGAGAAAATGTGTGGATAGAAATTTGTAATTTGGAAATTTTGCCCGGACAGCGGCACTCAGGCCTACTGTTCCATCGATTTTCAACTGCCAAGAGTTCTTTAACGTGCGTAACGTACACACGGGACCTCCGAAATGTATTGGCCCTTATCCGAGAAGGCTAAACGTCGGGCTTCCCTACCCACAGGAAGCCAGGGGACCGTTGAGTCATTGAAAAAATGCGGGTTTTCGATCTTCCTGTCCTGTCATCCCCCCCCGAAGAGTTTTGTCTGTGAGCCTAGTGAACTTAAGATCCCCTCCAACCAATAATCGTAATCAGTTGAGTTAAATACCGGTACTCAACGCAGCAAAATGTTTGCCGTACTACCGTACCGCTTCGGATTTTTCTCCAAAGCGTATGCTTCACTGTTACTCAGATCTACTCTTTGAACTGCTTTCCTCAAGTTCCGTGCTTCCTTTAGGTAGAACAGCTATGAACTTTTAAAACATGACAGTTCCTAACAGCAAAAGATCTGACGAGGGAAGCTCTGTGCGGTACATGTACTACAATATTCGAAGCCTGTAAACACACGATTTTGTTCCCTCACGGGACCCGACGGGCAAGTACATGTACATAGGTTCTGTGCTCCCATCTGCAGACGGTGAACGCACCTCATCGGTGGGATGTCTCCCATAGACTATAGACTGTCATCCTAGACGTTCCAAGGGTGACATCTCTTCTCTCTCTCTCTCTCTTTGCTCCTGTCCTCTGTCTATCCCGCTCTCTTTCCTTCTTCTTCTTGGCGTGTAAACGTATCTTAATCTTACTGTGATTTGCACAATATAGCCGTGATCGTGCCGAAAAAAAAAAAAAAAAGACTTTGTCCTGCCCAATCCACTGCGGTGACTGTCACACATGGCATGTAAATTTAGCAACGCCCACAATCCTCTTGACTTGATCTAGAACTTTCTATTCTGGTAGGATATAAAACAAAAAAATAAGAATCCACATTCCACTCGACAAGTCTTTCCAATCCAAGTCGCTTTCTCTTATCAGTTTATGCCTCCTGAAACGTCTTTGCAGTTGCAGAAAAAACAACGTTGCAGTGGCCTTGGCAGTAAGACTAGGTCAGACGCGTAGCTTATGTAGTTCAGAATTGGGTCAGGTTGCTTGTGCTAGGCTGGCTATTCCATTCCGTGAGATACAGGGGAGAATTTAGATCTTTGATGTTTTGGACAGGACCGTGCCAGGAGTATGAGATTTTACCTCGGGAACTTTAATCTGAGAACATAAAACTGAAACAGAAGGCTAGCGCAGTTCGCCATTCATTGATATATATATTAGATCTACTACATAATATATTGTGGGAATGTCTCTCCTGCAAGCGGCCCTGGGCCTCTGGATAAGTCGGAGTTGGCTATTGAGGAGGGTGATACCTCGATTACAACTTCCCCCTCCAGGACTGAGTAGAGTAGGCCTACGTATGTGTATTGTTTGGAATGGAGGTGTGTGTGTGTGTGTGTGTGTGTGTCTGGGGAGGGGGGGGGGGATATTCTGGCCCGTAAATTAATTTTCCCATATTCTCTCAGTTATTACCAGTCCATTACTTAGCATTGTTGCAAAAATAGCGATGAGATCAGGATTACAGTTTGAGTTAGGTGCCCTAGAGGTCCCTTCCAGAACTGAATACTTTAATAATCAATATTCACCACGCAGAGAGTAGCGGGCCGGGGGAAAAGGGGAGGGGGGGGGAAGGTCTATTTTGACCTCTTCAGGTCTGTCTGTACAGAGCCAGCCTATATTACAGTGTATGTTTACACACAGTTGATCGTGTATGTCTGAAACCTGTTGTCGATATCAGGCTGAGAGATAAAGTTACTAGTAGTAGTACCGATCTAGTACCTGGAGATCTCTAACGAAGTCGATAAGCAGAGACAAGTCCCAATGTTACACATTGCATTATAAATTTACAATTTCACTTTCAGCAATACATTCTTTTTTTTTTTTTTTTCAAACTGCATGTTACACACACATACAGTGTAATTATGATGCGTTAGTTTGTGGTGTGGTAAGAATACTGTACATGATGCGTGAGCGAAAAATGTACTTTGCTTTTTAAGCGGGGGAGCGACAGTAGTGATACTTGTACTCAAAGAGTTATCACACATCAGCATGCAACCCTCACAGACACGCAGACATGCAGTAAAATGCAAGCTGCATTGTGATTAAATACACTGTACTGTAGTTAATGGCCATTTGCGGCGGGATTTTGTGAGGTCAGAAACATGCCCGATTGGTGCAGCGGAAGTGCCGCCATTTTTTCATAACATCAATCAGCCTGTGTTTATTAAGCCATGTATGGTGCTACAGCTCCATTAGGGTAGGTTGGGTAAACTTCGACCGATTCAGTTCGTAAGTGACGTGTATTCGATTCTACGCTTCTATGGCGGTATTTATGCGAGATAACCTGCATCCAGTTTGTAAAGGAACCATTCTAGTTTTCGATTGCTATGTTCTTTTCAGTGACACTTTACATTTCATGGCCCATTCGCAGATTTTATGACGCATGTGTGGTTGGTGCAATTTCGACCGGGGCTGGGGCAAATTCGACCGATGCACGGTCCAATTTCTACCGGCACTTTTCAAAAGCTCTCCCAAGACCTTTGGCAATTATGACCGATTTAGAGCCTGCTTCGACCGTTTTCCTTTATTACTCTAAAAGGCTAGATGAAAATTGAAGCTCTTGCTCACCATGTGGGGCAAACTGACTTGCTCAAAGCATCGCACGAAGAGGTTTTACTGCAGGGCGATGTTGCATTTTTGGCTAACGTTCATTTTTCATATGCGGTCCGTGCATAAGAGTAGTTCCTAAGTCTCAGCCTAATTTACACAATAGTATAGTAGGTCTAAGCTACAGTACAAGACGTGGTCGACGAGGTGGTCAAAAGTAGCCCGAACTATCGGTCGAATTTGAACCGATAGGGCAATTCCGACCCGGTCCAGAAAATAAAATGAAATAAATTTAACGATGGACTATTTTAATCACTTTATGCATCCAGATCAGAAGTAGTAAGGTAAAATTTATAATTACTACCACATTTGGGGTCAAACGGCAAGACAAACACGAAAATGCAGTCCAGTAACTTCACTTCTCAACGAACGATTTCAGACAAAATGAGAAATTCTCGGCAAACGCAGAAACAATTTCGATAGCCAGTGCTGGGAACGCGTGGCGATTAGAAATAAACGGCAGAATAATGCAACTACTAGGAAATCTGTATTAAGTATGAAATCTGTTAGCTAACGATATCAGTGATGTAAAAATACGGTCAACAGGGACCTCACAATTGTTGTACAAAGGATGCGTGTAGTCGTATCGGTCGAAGTTGCCCCGCGGTCGAATTTGCCCCAACCTACCCTATATTAGACGAACCAAAGCCGCCATTCGATATGAACTTCCCAGCCTTCCGTCGTAGTCAAACTGAACATCTGTGGCATCACAACCTTTTTGTGAATTTAGGAGTAATAAAATCTGTCCTTTAAGCCTAAGTGAATCTGTTCAAGCAGACTAAGAGAAGACTGTCTGACAGCAAATCAACAAACCCCGTTGACAATGATACCGCTCTAAGTAAATGGATAACTACAAAAACAACAAACGAACAAACAAACAAACGAACAAACAAACAAACAAAAAACCATCTATATACTTATAAATATTAATATGTCACTATACTGGAAGAGAGGTATAAGGTGAAGGTACCAACTAAACAAAACAGAGGTAACCAAATCAAATTCGCTATCTGATATGAACTTTCTTTCCCACCGTTCTTGAACCGAACCTCCGTGTTCATCACTGTCATCCTCTGAACCACAGGATGCAGAGTAAATCTTGTTTTTAAGGATGAGTAAAAGAGTTAGAGCAAACTAAAAGAAGACTACATGTATACGTTTACAAACAAGAAGATCAATTGGTAAAGATGCTGTTTCATTTGAAGATCAATTGGTAAAGATGCTGTTTCATTTGAAGATCAACTGGTAAAGATGCTGATTCATTTGAAGATCAACTGGTAAAGATGCTGTTTCATTTGAAGATCAACTGGTAAAGATGCTGTTTCATTTGATGATCAATTGGTAAAGATACTGTTTCATTTGAACAAACCAGAAAACAAAGCATCATAACAATCCCTGATTACTAACAAAATTTTGCTTGATGTTGGAAGGGGGCTAGATGAGAGAGAGCCACTGTCCAACTACCAGTCAAACAGTAATAGCCATATCAATTTGCTATCCCATACGAACGTCTCGACGACCTCCTGTGGTTCAACTGAACATCAGTGCCACCGCCTCTTGCTTTTTTATTTTTACAATATGTATTTCTTTGGTGACAGTTCCAGCAACCGTGAGAGGATCGACTATATGTCTGGCAATCAACAAAATCTGTTGATGAAGATACCACTGCGTGAAAATGGATGAAAATGAAACGGTATTGAAACAACCATCAATACGCTTATCAAAATCCTGCTTGACATAACGAGGGGAACGATAACCTCTATCAAATTAATCACAAAGCAATCTATATAATAAGAGCGATCAGGGGGCGTGGCACTGATCTTATGGTCCAATAAAGTCCGAATCGGCAGGCATTTAAAATTCAAATAAAATTACAGACGTGGGCAGCTGATACCTGCTGCAGCCTACTCTTTATTTTGATTGAATTTACACAGTTATTTTAATTTATTTTTTTAATGCCGAACTTTCATTCATTTTGTCCGCCATCACTTCCGTGCAGGACACATGACGCGTTCAAAACACGTTTTCTTTGAGTAATTTTCAGTTAAATGAACCAAAATATCAGCATCGAGGTGTGTATGCTGGCCAAAAAATGTTCGCATGACTATATATATTTTAAAAAAAAAAAAACTCCCACGGAGGCCGTGGGGTACCCAGCTAATAACTAATAAAGATGATAAAGTCTCTATATCAACATAAATAATCCAAATGATGTTTCTATGTTTTCAGTTCATCCTGACGGACGAAGTGCGTGAAATCTTATCGATTCTGCCCAGCCAAAGACCGCCCGATCAGATAGCCAAGGTAAGACTGGAGGTGGCTGAAATAAAAACAAGACTAGATCGATACTAGCATGTTAGGAGAGAAAACCTCAGAGACATAGACAACGCTGGGATTAGCGATCAATAAAACTATGAAAATCATAATAAATGAGTCAATGAATCATCGATTCAGTTCATAAACTGGACATTCTTTGCCCTGAGGAGATTCAGTCAGAGAAACATGAATCAATCAGTCGATTGCTCAAATCATCGATCAAATTAATCTATCAATGAATTATTGATCAGTCATTCATAAGTTGGAGACTTCTGTGAAGAACACCAAGGACAAGATATCTCTTGAATATAATCTGTTATAATCCTGAACGATGTAACTTGGTTTAATATTTCTATAAAAAAAAATAATAATAATAATAAAATAAATAAATAAATAAATAAATATATTTTTGCCTGATTTCTTACCCTCTGCAGGTGATTCGCTGTATGAAGGCCATGTTTGATGAATTCAACAATTATCCCTTACAAGTACAGAAACAGATCTGCCAGAGGGCGTTCTACGACAAGTAAGAGGAATGTTTTAAGTAGACATTTATCTAACTGAAATCACACAGATGATGATACTTTGGAAAGTATCGATACAGATAGTCCATACTCATGCTTTGAAGATTGGAATGGTCATGCAGAGGAAGAACATGGGAGATGCTATTGTAATCAAAATGCATGAAAAAAATGTACGTGTCTGCCTCGCTATATGTGTGTCTTTGTGTCTGCTTCTGATTGCTTATCCCTTCATCAGCCCATGGATTTCAGCTTAAATCTCAGTTCATCCATTTGAGATACAACAAGGTGACATCAGATTTCAGTCAAATTTTGATAATATTATTATAGAGTTATTAGTATCACTGTGAAGATTATCCATTTCGCTTTCTCTGTGTGTAAACATTTTTGCTCTACCTCAAATAGAACTCGAGATATTGGCAATTAGATTATTAAAGACGATGGGGATGTCCTGTTGCTGCAGTTGAATTTACTGAGAAAATGGCCGATTACTTTTGTTATTAGGCCATGTCACTTAATTACAAAGTTTTTAATCAATCTATTACTACAAATTTAAATCTGAAATGCATTTTTCCTATTGATACAGAGGATTTTTGTTAAGAAATAAAATTTCTTTAAAACTTTATTCACTATGAAAAAAAAAAAAACGTCGACTCAGCTAGACGAGCCTGTTTTCATCTTGTCGTGTCTTTTGTTGCTGACTCGCAGTCAACCAAAATAAAGCATATAGCACTTTTCCACCAAAGTGAGTTTATTACTGTCACGCAAAACCTTACAATCGTGAGCTTTCATATGGTGAACAACAGTTTAAAACAAGCTTTACTGTAGTCAGAGTTATTGCAAATTGAATACACAGAGAAAACCTGTCAGCATCGGGTAAAATCAGCTGGAAAATGGTCAAAAATGAATAGTTTAGCACATAAATCTATACATTTATCTCGCGACATCCTGATATAAGTATGACCTGCTTAGAAGGGCAATTTTTCACATCCAGAAATGAATTTTCTGTTTTCGCGTTCAGAAGTCTACCGCACCAGCTTATCTAGCGGATCTACTATGCCCTTATGTACCGTCCAGAAATTTGAGATCCTGTCAAACTCGTGCCACTTTCCTGCTCACTGTCTATTATTGTACAAAGTATTAAATATGCTTACAACAGCCAAGTGGATGTCATACTCTGCTATGTCACATGTGTGCTATTTCCAGATATCGACACAACAGGGTGATCGTCAAGAAGGGACAAAGTCCAGATGGCATCTATTTTGTCCTGTCTGGCATGTGTGAGTTAACTCCTTCTTCTAACACCTACGTCAGCTGTGAAACATGTATAAATAAATAGGTGGAAAGACGTATATATATAACTAAATATTAAATTGATGAATAAATAAGAAAATCATAAATAATTCATAAATAAATGAATAAATAGATAATGGATAAATGACTAAATAACAACAACAGATAAATAAAGAAATGACAAATAATAACTTTCAAAAAAATAATTTGATCAATTCATTCATACATTATTTTTGAATTGAATAATAAAAATATCAATAAGTGATACACCGTGAAGATGATAATGGTTTGAAGCGATCTATTAGCACCTACTGCAAGTTCCATTCAGTCTCCTTTTGAAGTGAGATACATTTTTGTTTGTTTGTTTATTTGTTTTTGTTTTTGTTTGTTTGTTTGGGTTTTTTTTTTGGGGGGGGGGGGCAACCTTTATGTTTCTGATGTGTCATTTAATAACATTTTGCTGTTCGTTTCGTAGACAAAGTATTTCAGAATCATCATCTCGTAAAGAGACATGAAATAGTTTTTATTTCATTTCATTTTCTTATATCTTTCAAAGTCAGTTGTATGCTCTCTAATAGAGATTTCTAAATTTGTTGTGCTGTTGTATTTTATGGACACGCTAACCATTGCAACCTAGGAATTAATTTCAAAAGCACACACAACTCTGTCTTTAAGTTTTTACTATTTCTCCTCGATTGTCGCCCTTTGATACTTTTCAAGCCGCAGATTCTCAGAGAAAACAACGTTATACGTGAAATATAATTGCATAATTATAAAGTATATCCTTTGGCACCACTATCACTTCCAATACCATTTCTTTCAAGAAATTTTTTTCTCGTTTAATAAAACGAACTGAAGTAATGCAGTCTTTGATAACTCGTATAATGATTACACAACAAGCCACTACTCTTAAATTGAACTATCGTGCAGGAAACCCATTACCGGTGCTATTACATTTACTATGGTCGCTGTAACTATGGTTTCAAATTTTCAATCATCTTACTTCCGTTGGAATTTCCAGTGATAGAGAAACATGACATAGGACGTCAGCCCAAAGAAATTCAGACTGGCTCAACTTTTGGGGTGAGTCCATAAAAATGATCTATCTATATGTCTGTCTGTCGGTCAATTTTCTTGTCTATGTATTTTCAGTCAGTCAGTCAGTCTGTCTGTGTGTCTCTATCTATCTATCTATCTATCTATCTATCTATCTATCTATCTATCTATCTATCTATCTATCTATCTATCT
>JBCAUA010050003.1:0-11661 GCA_038406235.1 Peronia verruculata
GGGGGGGGGGGGGGGGGGGGGGGGAAGTGGGGGGGGGGGGGGGGGGGGGGAGGGTCCTGAGGTCATTTTGGAAATCACTGGGGGCAGATGATTTTAACCATTAGTGCCATCAAATTCGGCATGGTCAGATTAGAGGAAAACAATTCGAAATCACTCATGATTGCCATGGCAACAGCCGCTATATTGGATTTCTCTACCCGATATTGCGTTTATTTTAAATTCGATAGGCTCTGAACTTTTCCAACCGATATGCTTGGAATTTTGCATACATATTTTGCCATTCCATATCAAAATTTTATCAGTACAAATTTTTGATAAAGTGCTTATTTTTTTTATTTTTTTTCTACAATTTTTTAAAATTGGTGTGTGTAAAGGTCATGGATTTTTAAAAAATTTGCACCCAAATCTCAAATTTCTAAAAAAAAAAAAAAAAATTGATATAAAAAATCCCTTCTTACAAAAATTAAATATTGTTTTGTTCTGCATTCATGCCCAATTTTATGGATAGCATATTTGTGCTAAAAATAAAACACATTTTGAGAAAAACACATTTAAACCTTTTTTCGCTAAAAAACAGCCGTAAAGAGCATTTTATCAGACTTTCAACCCTAAAATGTGTTTGTTTTGCCTACTAGACCTCTCTCCGTGATCGATATGCCTTCCTTCTCCTGTACCCCTACTCCCATTTTTCCTTCATTTTCACTTCCCTACTCCTAGTAGCAAAAGCGCTTCTCTGGAATCATTTTAGGGTCCAGAGAGGGCTATACATGGCCACCATGTCTTCCTCGGTCAAAAGCAAGAGCGTTTTTACCCTTCCTGTGACAGATAGAAAATATATTTCAGAGGCCCAGGTGAACATTTTCCTTGATGTTCGGTGTGGTCAGCGCCTCAGATTGTCAGTCATTGTCCACCCCTGGCGCTGGGGCTCCTGATATTGGTGAAGGAGATCGTAGTCAAGTCTTCTATATGTAATTTGGCCATAGCCAGCAATAAAGTGATGATCTATCACTGAATAAAGAGCCCCAAATGAGCAAGAGTGTGGATGGCAGAGGAGCAGGTCAGCCTTTGCTTGACCGCTCTCCCCACACCTTAGAATAGACATATTAAATTAGAACGTTGATATCTTTTATATTCAGCAGATACCAAACTTTTAATCGACCAAAATCAAATTTTTTTTTTTAACAAAAACCCAATGTAAGAAAACCACCATCCCCCCCCCCCCCCTTAATTCTGAAATGGATTTTGACATTGTCATAGAAGGGTTCTGGGAAGTTGAAAAAAATGCCTGAAAATTTCGTTCACTGTTGAAAAACACATGATTTCTCTGATCACTTCAGTTTGATGATCGCCTGATTTTATCATGTCGCATCTCATTTTGAAGCTATCTTAGATTTACAAGTCATCCTTGAGCTATGAATTAACTAAGAATTAAATGTTAAGGGTCTTCGTAACATAATGTGCTGCTTAAATTTGTTATTTTTCTCTTCCTAGAACTGATGGTGTAGACGGAAGATTGCTCTGCCATGCGCCTTACTCGCACCTTCCTCCAGAGTTTAAGCTTTGATTCAACTATGGCATACGAATTGTATGATTTGGATGACAATCAAAAACCACTGAATCCAAAGGTGGTGAGAGGCATCAGACTAGCTCTCCTTTTTTTCCTTGCTGTGGTTTTGGTAAGTTCAATTTGAGTGAGACCTTTAGATTCTGGCACACTGAAGTGAAAATTTAATGATTTTTTATATAGTTCTGCACAATAGTGCCTGTTGTGGGAAATGTTTTTACATTTTCTTCTTCCTGACATTGTGTTAAAAAATTTCAAGTTTACATTTATTTTACTTGCAGCTAGGCAGGTTGGCCTGATGAGCAAGTGAAAAATTCAGGAAAATTCTTTTAAAAAAAAAAAAAAGTAGATATTGGAATGTCAGTTGTGAGTTTCATAAATAAAAGACAAAATGAAATAAACAAAAAACAAACAAAGCCAACACCCTTTGATATGTTATTTCTGAACAGTTTGCATGTTTCAGAATTGACTAAGTGATGCAACTGCATACTGATTTGACAAACTGGAATTTGTACTGAATATTCATTAAGAAGATGAGAAAAAATGAAATATATGTTGAAAGAATAATTGAAATCCCTCTTTTAACTAGGTATGACTACATCATATCGCCAAGACAAAGACATGGGAATGCACAAACAGCAAACTCTACTCTAACCAAGATAAATCTAGACCTGGGCCAGTGTTTAGGTCACCATTAACCCCCCTCACTGCTATCTCTTTATTGGTTCCCCACCTACATTTCTTATTTGTGCTTCTAGACTTCTCATGTTTTTATCCTATTCCTACAATAGAAGTCATTTTGGAAACTGCTGGGGGGAGGTGATTTGAACCATTACCATTTAATTCGGCATGGTCAAATATGAGGAAAACAATCGAAAAAAATCGAAATCACTCATGGTTGCCATGGCAACGGCCGCCATCTTGGATTTTGCTATGCAATATTGCGTAACTTTACCTTCGATAGCCTCTAAACTTTACCAACCGATGTGCTTGTAATGTTGTGTACATATTTTGCCATTCCATATCTAAATTGTGTCTGAACAGCTTTCTGATAAAATGCTTAGTTTTTGGTGGGGTTTTTTTTTTTCCTTACATTCTCAATTTTCTCAAAAATTTAAAACGATATCAAAACTCCCTTCTGACATAATTTAGATATTGTTTTGATCTATATTCATGCCAAAGTTCATGTGCTCCGTAAATAAAAAAAGTAGATAGCACATTTAAGCTTTAAAAAAACGCATTTTGAGAAAAACGCATTTAAATTTTTTTGCGCTATAAATAAAAAACAAAACAAAAAAAATAAAAAAAGCCATAAAGGGCTTTTGATAGGGCTTTCAACCCCAAAACATCTTTGTTTCATCTACTAGACCTCTTTCCATGATCTCTATGCCTTTATTTGCCTTCTCCTGTGCCCCTACTTCCATTTTGCCTCCATATTTGCTTCCCTACCCCGATCAGCAGAATGGCTTCCGTGGAGTCATGTTACGGTCCAGAGAGGGCTATATATGGCGCCATGTTTTCCTTGGTCAAAACCAAGAGCGTTTTTACCCTTCCTGTGACAGATAATCCACTATTACACTCTTAAAAAGCAGAAACGCGGCATATTTCACTCATAAGGCCTTGGGAAGTCTATTTCAGAGGCCCAGGTGAACATTTCCATTAACATTCGGTGTGTTCAGCGCCTCAGATGGTCAATCAGTGTCCACCCCTGGCACTGCGGCTCCCGATATTGATGAAGGTAATCATAATTAAGTCTCTTCCACCCAATTTGTCCGTATCCGGCGAAATAGTGATGGTCTATCACTGAATAAAGAGCCCCAAATAAGCAAGAACTGGATGGCTGAGGGACAGGTCAACCTTTGCTTGACCACCCTCTCGACACCCTAGAATAGACATAACTTTTTCATACCTTTTTTACATTCTGCAGAGACCGCACTTTTAAGAGAAAACAGAAACCCAAAATCCAATATTTTGGGCAAAACCCCAATTTCTGGACCCCCGCCCCCACCTCCTCTAATGATAATACTTCAAAATCTGAAGAGGATGTAGACGCTTTTAGCATCGCAGGTTCACATGCCCTCGAGTTAGAGATGGAGAAAAGAATTTTTAAAAAAAAACTGATTTCATAATGACAATCTTCTATCTCTAACAAAAATGGCATGCAGTAATGCTACCCAAGCACAACATCAACACTGAATCACAGTGCAAATGACTGACAGACAGACAGACATACAGACACACACACACACACACACACACACACACGCACAAAGCAATAGACAAATCTTGAAAAAAAAAAGCCTTGGCAGTAATGTCCTTTAGAATCGCTAGGTTTTTGGCGCATGCTTTCATGTTGATCAGTGTGCTGACAACAGATGTTTTCAACAGAATGCTGTAAACATCTATGAATGCAGTTATTATTATTTTTTTTTTTTAAGTCATCAATGAGTCAATTATGCAGGCAGATTGGACATTTCTTTTCTCAGCTTTGATTTATTATATTTCGTTTTGTTTTGATTCATGCAATCTTTTCAACTGCCTTGTTGAGATGTCCCTGTGTGTGAGGAGGGTGAGGGAGGGTTGGTAAACGTTTGGGTGAGAAATGTGATTAGAATGTTATTTTTCAATGGACAGCAGCTGTATCAATCTGCAAAGAGTTCATAAAAGTAAACAATGCATAGACAATTTAAGCGTTTTTCGCTCCCAACGGAGTGAGCCATCCAGACCAAGAGTTTGATATTTTCAAATATCCTTTACCAATGAATGTCATATGCCTTTGTAGATAAGTAAGCACTTTGATCACCAGACTACGGCAATTCCATTGCAGTACTATAAAGATCTGTAGAATACTCATACAGTTTAGTCACAGAAATTTTAAACAATCAAGGTATGGTGAACCTATCTACTGGACAGTAGGATACCCAAGGGGAACGAGGACCAAAAAAAAAAAAAGGATACCTTTTTGTCAACTTCCTTGAGGACATATTCATAGACAGCCATAAACTCCAACAGACCAACAGGTCGGAGCGAATATTCCACGGGGTTTCTTCGGTTTTGTGACTCCGCCAGGGTGCAACTCTGAACATCCGGCAAGGGGCCACAGATGTATTCTTCCACCTTAGGAGGAGTCTTATCCCCACGAAACATAATCACTCGGGCTTGTCGATCGGGCTGCTTCTTGTCATTGTCCAGGTAATCCAACACCTCCGATTTTTTGGCTGGGTATAGATCCATCATATATATATAACTCTTGCCCATCTCAATTTGATCAACAGGCACAGCTTTGATGTTGGAGTCCTGCTCCAGGAAAGCTCGGAGCTTTCTCATCTCATGCTTGGTCAAATCGTGGAATGGACCCGGCTTGCTGGGCTCACTGCGGTCGATGAAGTTTCTGTTTCTGGCTGCGTTTGTTGTAGCACCACAAGTTGGAGAACCGCTATCGCTGTCGCTATCTCTAATAGCTAGGACGACGACAGCAACGATCAAACCCAGGCAGAGAACTGCCAGGATAAAAGCCGCGGTTCTCCACATGCCCACTTGTCGACGCATCTTGGAAGGCTTGTCCATACTGGGATCTGCGAAATCAGATAATAACAATGAATTCAACAGACTGTGATAGTTTGATTGCTATGAGTAGTAAATTTAGAAATGATAAAACCTCTGAAAACAATTCTGTTGTGTCAAATATGTAAAAAGGGAGCTTCGGAAATCGGCAGTATCTCAGGAGTAAACTTTTTTTTTTTTTTTAAAGTATCAATTGTAAAAAATGGCAAAATAAATGGGAAGGAAGAAAGAATGAAAGAAGGAAAAGAAAGAGAAGAAAACAAAGGAAAAAAACGAAAAAAAAAAACTAACTAGTTCGGGCATATAGGACCCTGTACTCGTGACGCACCATCAAAGATTGCTGAAAAGGTTTCATTGTGCAAGGCGAAGGGTTTTTTTTTTTTCAATCGTTGTAGATTAGAATACCTTCTTATTGTTTTTTGGTGTTGTTTTATTGTTCTGGGCTGAGAGTTTTATAACAGATTTGTTTATGTTGTTTTTGTTGTTTTATAGATAATTGTTTAACTGTTTTCCTTCTGTGGGCGTCATAGTTCATGACTGGTGAGACGTGTCAGGGGTTGGGCAATGGCTGAATTAATCGTATGAATAAGAATCATTAGCACAGACGTAGCCCGAAGTCTGACATGCCGACCAGAGAAATAGCGTTCGGACTGACACGGAAATGACAGAATGTGCTAAAGAAATCAGTCAAACTTTTTCTTAGAGAATAATAACAGATCTAAGTGATGATGATGTCAGGTCAGGTTTTCCCTGCTACCGTATAATAGTAAGACGGTACTACATGCGATCTGTTTCCACTGTCTGTGGGTCAGTTTGATGAAACCAACAGGCTAAAGGAGAAGCCCTGACAGAAACCCCTACTGCCTTGTAGATAAGCACGGGAGTGCATAAGGTCCCTGAGTACCCGGTGGTCCCATAGGTGGGGGGGGGGGGTGAGCCTGCAACCTGGGTTGCGAATCTGTCTAGGAGAATGAAATCTCTGACTCCAAAACTCGCATGGATAGCACTCATCTAGGACAATGAACAAGTCTGATGTAAAACCCATGAAGTGCCCAGGAGTGCTGGATAGACTGGGGGGCGCAAAGACCCTGGATCCATCAACGCCTTAGCATCCAGTAACCGTGTCCCGGCCATTGGATGAGGGCTTCTCTGCCTTGCCGACATTTTCGGAAGAAGGAAAGGCTGCGGGAGTAAGCTCTGACAGGAAAACCGGGGCCCAGCCCGTAGAACAGTTGAACGTTAACGTTTGACTTCTTTATGGACGTTCCTACAGCCAAATCCGTGCTAAATGTTGTGCCCTGCACTCCTTTGGAGCCGACTGGTGCGACCAAGAGAGAGATACGTATGCATGGGGCATACAATATCTCCATATTTCTCGCCCATGCTTGCACCCTGGAGAGGTCACTCCAACTTCTCTGCTGTGGCGGAGAACTAACACGCCAGACAGCAGTTACGGGTTATAAGTTCACATTCGATTGGCCTAGAGTAGGACGAGATAACCTCCATCCAGGAGGTTGAAAGACCAAGCCCTGAACCCACGGATTATAATCCGGGGCAGGCAATTTACAGAGATAGAGTAGGACGACACGGGCTGTCTTCGACGGTGGGAAGGGGTCATCGAGTCTCACTGGTCAGCTACCGTCCGCCTCAAGCTGGACAGACCCCAGCCCAACAACATCTGTCTGCTTTAGTGGTGCTTGGAACTCAAATGGTTTAGGTATGACACGCAGACGGAAGTGTTGCATCAGGCAATTCAAGAAAAACAAAGACATTTCCAGCAGTTCGTTTAGCGAGCTGGAAGAACCATGTGCCCAGGAGTCTCAGACGACCTTGCACAGGTAGCAGAGACCAGGAAGACTACTAACATAGGCAGGCAGCGTAAAAGACTCAACGTGAGCAGTGCGGTCTTCCTCTAGTAGTTATCTTAGGGAAGAAAAATTCTACGTTTTTTTTTTTCTGGAAAGGAAAATAAGCCAACGATCCACGAATATATGAAGTTGGCATTGCAGTAAAGAACAGCGTTCTGACTTCAGTGGAACTCCAACAAAACGTTTCATGTCAATCCGCTTGGCAGCATCTACAGGATTTGTCAGCATCTTCAGCATCTATGCTCCTGCTCTGAATAGTTCAGAGGACACCAATGACCATTTTTAAGATGAGGTTGGGATGGTAGTTCATATTCGACTAAGCACAGACTTGGAAATCCGCGGAGAAATGTTTGTATTCCCTGCTAAAAACAGAACACTCACTTATGTGTGTTACCGCTCCATCACGAACTCGAACAGCAATAACAGAACACAAGATCTCAGAAAAAAACAACAACAACAACAAACAAACAAAACACGCGGAAATACGTTTAAGTCATCAGGGTCAATATGTTAGAATGGACAGATCCACTTTTGTTTACTGTTGCTACACTCAGAAAAGGTAAAATTTTAAAGAGGAAACAAAAACTCAAAATCGGTTGTTGTTGCTGTTGATGTTTTTAAGCCCAAATTGATGTTTTTAAACCCAAATTGGCATTATTTCTGTGTCATGTTAAAACAACAGTCATGTTAGACCAGAAATAAAGTAGCGTAAGCCATATATAAAATAATTTGTAGGGCCTATTTAACAAAACATTTTGTTGTTGTTGTTTTTTGTTTTTTAAATTAATGCCGGTATGCCAACTGTTTACAATGTAGAGCTCTGTGAAGTCTGCTTATTTACTGGGGAGCCTATGATCTCATAAAGGTTCGAAACTTAATTCTTGCTCGTCACACTTTCCCGGTGCATTAAGTCTCTATATCATTGCCCTATCTCAACTGTCGGCATTGAAATGTGTCTGTTATTGCGTTACTTTTATTTACCTCGGTCCCGTTAAATGCTACAAATAGTTTCGCATTAATTAGTACAGACTTTAATTTACTAAATTTTAACGTGTGTTCCATTTAATATGAAATGTTCCCCCTTCCCCCACCCCCCACCCCTTTTTTTTTAAATTCAAACCGATTATCCCTTACGTTCGCTCTTTTGTTTTGGATGACTTGTGTTGTGGGGTAGTACAGTGAGCTCTTCGTTTCTTCAGCTTATGATTTCAGGCGATCTAGCGCACATAAATTTTGCCAAGTCAGCATGAGCTTACAAAGTTAGTTATTTCTTTTTAGCTTGGGTATCCTACACCAGGGCGTCAACAGAGCCATCATTGTCACCGTATCCTTGCCAAGTTAGTTTGGTAAGATATAAAATGTGTCAATTGCTTGTTCAATCACAGTTGGTTAAAAAAAAAAAAATGCTGACACAAACTGCAGACGTCATCATCGTTTTAGTGGAAATAATCAATGCTGGTATTACTGAAGGTAATCGTCAACACATTTTTTTTTTTTTTAAGGGATACATAGCTATCACTATCCTGAACGTATAGAGTCTTTGACTGGCGAAATGGAATGGCAACTAGATAGATGGAAAACCGAAGGTTGAAAAAAAAAATGTAAAATGTTAAAATTCAAAATACAACCAAAACAGCATCATTTATAACTCAGAATGAAGTCTGACAGTCGTGGGCTGTGTCGTAATAGTTTGCTGGTTAGAGCTTAATACCCATAGCGATAACATATATTTACATAAGAGACATTCATTTACTTTTTTTTTTTTTTTAATGTTTAGTTTTTTACTTTTCATTTTATCGTATTATTTATTTATTTAATTATTTATTTATTTATTTATTTATTTATTTTTGATTAAATTTATTTATTATTATATTATTATTATTATTCTCATTATTATTATTATTTGGTCTGAATTGACAGAATCTCCTTTATCTATCTGCATTACAGCACATTTGCCATGATCACTTTCTGACTGAGGGTAGGCCTAATGAAAAACTTCACAAGTTTGATGTCATTTCCAAAAATCTTGGCACAAAGTCTAGGATGACTTTACAAAATAATAATAATAATAATAATTATACATCTAGCTAACAATAACAGGATAACACTGACCTTTCACAGAACACGTTTGCAGTCCTGCGCAGCTGGATATGAAATTTGCAAGTTGTAAAATTAAGCGCTTAAGACGCAAACCTATTGAGGCACTGTGACCTACAACACAGCGTGTGTCCTCTCAGCTTAGCTGTAAAGGTCATCATGAACGATAAAACAAATAAAAGCTATCTTGACTGATCTAGATCTAGGGCTTGGTGACTGTCCTTCAAATGATACCTAGCATTGTCTATCGACAGTCATTTCATGTTTTAGTTTTAACACTAGCAGTCTCTGTGATCTTCGGTACTGAATCACATTATCATGGACGCTAATTATAGCCAGATGTGAGAAGAAAAATACCCAGTTGTTTGAAGCATATGATAAACGAGTGGGTATCTTAACCGAAGAAGTGTCACTGAGGCCAATCAACTCACAGTCTCGCTCGCTGTGCTTTGCAAATGACTCTTCCCAGAACTTTCCATGTAGTAACAATGTTTTAATATTGCTACTTGGCCTAAATTGTTATTTCTTTAACTGGGGATCATAAGAGAAACCCTTATATGTCAGCATTTTCTACTAACATTAGTAGGATTAAACACGCAAACGAAAGGGATGTTGGACGAAAAAGAGAAAACTATGGAATGCGGGAATGGAGTAACCAGGTGAGTAGCTGTGTGGACAGGGGTGAAATAAAGATGTTATCAACTGAAAAACTCGGTTTAGATGATGAAAAAACAAAAAACAAAAAACGAACGCTTTGCTATTGGATCCTTCAGCTCAGGGACTTGATCCTCACAAACTGTGTAACAGCCAGTAGTTAACGAGACCAATCCAAGCCTTTACTGATGAAGACGACACTTTACAATCAGACTAACTCACAAAACAATTTGTCCCAGAAATGTACGCCCTGGTCGTCAGTTTGGACATTAAAATTCCTAAACATGTAATTCATGTATTCAATGAGGTATTTCGAGAAAAATCACATGACCGAGGATTTTCACTCCCATGCTGATTTGTTTACTTGCTCTGCGCATGACAGACAAATCTTGACGAATGATGAGCTTTCAGACCTGTCACATCATATAAACAAAGCCACGTGTGAGCGATGTTGCCTCGGCCATGTGACCGATCTCGAAATACCTCAATATGAACCTTTTTCCATGTCAACAAACGATGCTTTTGTTGCATTAAAGTTAAAGGACTGAGTACAATCTATTTGGATAAACAATCCAATCTTTGTCATTTAAAGAATGGGTAGTTTTGTTTTGTTTTTGTTTTTTGGTGGAGGTGGTCTTCATAATCAAACCCAAGAAAGATGAAAAGTAATGAAATGAAAATGTGCTGGCTTTTCTATTTGTTATTATCATTATTATTATTATTTTTCTTTATCTATCTAAATAGAAATCTCCCGATCCAACGATTATTGATGTTTTATCATGAGACAGAGACCTGCTCCCCCGTGATCTAACAAATCAAATAGATAATGAAGGTGCTGTTGCTGTTGGTGATGTTGGTGTCTCATTATGTTAATAATGATTATAACCATATAGAAAATGGACCCCCACCTACTAAAATTGAGAATTTATTTGTAATCCATTGTTAGTTTTCTTCATGTGTGTGTGTGTGTTTGTGTGTGTGTGTGTGTGTATGTGTGTGTGTGTGTGCGAGAGAGAGAGAGTGAGTGATTGAGTGAGTGAGTGAGAGTGAGTGAGTGTGTGCGTGTGTGCGTGCGTGCGTGCGTGCGTGTGTGTGTGTGTGTGTGCGTGCGTGTGTGTGTGTGTGTTTAATTTACATTAAAATGTTAGTAACGCCTTGGCAGCCATTGTGGCCTCTCCAGACATTTCAGTAAAAGTAAAATAATGATAATGATATCGATGGTAAAGATAATGAACCGTAAATAATGAAATGGTCTGCGAACTTGGGGTGGGCTGAGGAAACCAAAAGTCGATGCCACATAACCAAACACATCGCTCACCGACCTCAGAACGGTCGGCATACCTCAGATAACTACCACTACCTATCGTACAGCGTGCCTGCCATTAGAGAAGCAGTACGCTGATAGTGTTATCTTGATAAATAGGCCTGCTCTAAAAAAAGCCTTTTATTCGGAGCAAGCATCTTTAACCATTGCTTCCTTGCCTTGGAACAGTATTTTTTTTTTTTTATATGTATCAATATCACTTTTATTCCACGCGATGGATCGATCATAATTACAATAAGTAAACAATCCCCCATCCATCTCTATGGTAGAATTATCCCAAGGCTTCATAAAACGCCAGTGATCGTTATATCTAAGACATTCTTTCATTTAGATTTCTAGGTGCTTTTTCGGTGGCAGCGAACTCAAGCAGCCGATGGCCTCATTCATTGTCGTTTTATTGCAAGAAGGTCCACAAGTGCCTATCCAGATTGTTTGGACATCTTCTCTTCTCTTCTCTTCTCTTCTCTCTCTCTCTCTTTCTTTCTTCCCCCCCCCCCCCCACAACAGTGGGAGTAAGATAGGGTTGCCTTCTCTCACTCCTCCCCCTCAATGTCTTCCTAGAAAGGTCCATTGGAGGAAGAAATATCACA
>JBCAUA010050014.1:0-11661 GCA_038406235.1 Peronia verruculata
TGTTCTTTCAATGGGCGTCAAAGCAGCGACGGGGGTGAGGGGGGGGGGCGAGGCAAGAGTACTTTGCCAAAATGATGAATGGTGATCTGTTTTATGCACAGACATAACAATATATAATAGACCTAGTACGAAGCGAGACTTCCGGTCGGATTTGAACAGAGCGTCGGAGCTCCCCGTGCGAGACCTGATTTCATTATGGAAGGAAGCCTGTGAAAAAAAAAAAAAAAAAAGAAAAGAGAGAGACAGAGAGAGAGAGAGAGAGAGAGGAGAGAGAGAGAGAGAGAGAGAGAAACCCATTAAAAACAGGGGAGGGAGGAAATTCTGGACCAAAACGTTCACTGTGAGTGACAGACTAAAACATTTAGAATCTCTTCAAACCAGATGCGCTCAGAATAACAAAAGTAATGTTTTTGATTAAATGACCCAGAAAATATATAAATAAATAAATGGTAATTTATTATTAACTACTGATATGATACAAAAAGAAGGCTAAAGGAAGGCCCTCTGGAATTTACCACACGTTGGGCCTGATGGTCATCCGTGAGTTAGTCAAATGAGGGTACTTTAAAACAAAAGAGAGAAAAGAAATAGAAGACAATCAACGTATTTGACTTGTAAATTCGGTGCTCCTGTAAAAACGTAGCCTATACAAAGGGGAAAACGCAGATGGGCCCAGATGTAATTCAACATTAACAAACAAGTTCCTCTTTACCTCTGGTGGTAAAAGTGGTAGATGTAAATGCTTGCCTATACACTCATACAACCAGAATACATGTACTTTTATAATGTAAGGAGATGGCGACAGACTTCAGGTCGTCACAAAAGCCCATTGTTTGAAGTTTAGGTTAGATGATTTCATTTCATTTCAGTCTGTGGTAGGGTCTCTGGGTATAAATTCCGTTGTAACACTCGTATTATCCTGAACAAATGTGCATCTATATGGTTTATACCGCATTAGGGACAGAACTGTTTTTAGACAGGTAAGGCAGTTTTGTGGAGTCCTGCCGACATCTAGAGAAAACTATCTAAAGACACAGGAGGGGACTGTACTCAGGTCATCTTGTTGACAATGGATAGGATGGAAATAGCTTGTAATTGTGCTTTCACAGTTTCTCTTAGAACATACATGCGGGCGCGCACGCGTGCACACACGCACGCACGCACGCACGCGCGCGCACACACACAGACACACACACAGACACACACACACACACACAGACACACACACACACAGAGACACACACACAGACACACACACACACACCCACCCACACACACACACAAGGTGTTGAATACATCCAATTACTAACTGAAGGCTTCTAAAGGGTCAATTTCATAATCTGTAGCTAATTTGAGACGCTACGGTATCCTAAGACATTTTTGAATGCTTCTCCCCTTTATGGGTCAACATCCATTTTGAAACATAAAATTATCTGCGTTTGCTTCTACTCAGAGGCAAGAAAAAAAACACACATTAAAGGAAAACCCAATGTAAAATGTATATATACCTTTTCCGTGCTCTCAGACAGATCTCTTAGAAAATTTTATTTTCAATCGTAAATTTCTTACATGCCCCGTGCTTTGCGGTTTGTTGTTGTTGTTGTTGTTATTATACGTGCTTCCATCCTGAGCCTGGTCGGCCCCCCGCTAGAGCCTCGCCCTGTTTGGGCCATGCGACCGATGAAGACAGATCATACGCGCCAAGTCTAATTATACTAGTATATCTATGGTTCTATATGTCGGTCATCCAGATGACATAGGCTTCTTTTTCCAAGCATCACATTTCATTTTTATTTTTTGCCCTAAAAATCAGGGAGACGCATGGGCTTACGGAATAGAGGTGGGAGTTGGGAGTAAGATAGAGACAGTTTATGGTCCTGGCGGTACATGACGTGCATGATCTGGTTTGGTTTTATAATCTTACTAGCAAGGTCTCCCGTTCTACGAACGGAACGGGGGATAAAGATAAAAATGATAAACTGACATTGGCCATTGTCTGTGAAAAATGGTAAAATATAAGACTTATCTATCGCTGATCTTTGCACTGTCTATATCTAGAATCTAGATTCTACCTGCTAAGAGAATCTGAATCATATAATCTATAGCATAATTATAAAGCTACGAAGAATTTTTACAGCTACACTATAATAACACAATCATACACACAAATACTTAACACAGTGATGGCACACACATATTCTTAACACAGTGATGGCACAAACATTTGAAAACAGAGAGTAGATCAATGCTGAGTGGCGAGAGCGATGTGAACACCTCGGTGGCCTGCTTGCGAATCGTGAGTGAACACAAATTACGGTCAATTGAGTATTATTTACACATATACATACATGGCGGACAAAATGAATGATAGTTCAGCATTAAAAAAAATAAATGAAAAAAACTCTGCGAATTCAATCAAAATAAAGAGTTGGGTATCAGTTGCCCACGTGTGTAATTTTTGTTTAATTTTAAATGCCTGCCGATTCCGACTTTATTGGACTATAAGACAAGTGCCACGCCTCCTGATCGCTCTTATTATATAGATTATTATTTTTTAGTCTAAAATCTGAAATTTGAATTATAATCACATGAGACAAGGAATACGCATGGAGACCGCTGGCTTATAATAAGGATTTTAGACAACCGCTCTATTATTTGATCTGAGTCAGGGACTCTTCATTTACCTTCACTAATTGCCGGCGGACAAGAGTAATCTAAGAATCATTTAACATGTGGAAATATTTTTCTTCTTCCAGTAACTAGCTACATCCAGCTGAGTGCCATATCAGTGTACAGCCTGTCTTCAATGCAAAGAAAAGCACCTTGGCGGTATCTGCTGCAGAAGCCAAGTAAGTAAACTTTACAAAATAATGCATGTCAAACGAAACGCATATACACGCATAGACAGACATAAAGTAAAAAAGGCCACTTATGCGACTGGTCCTATAAAATATGGGATTTTTAATTTTTTTTTTTTTATAAGGAGAAAAAAACTTGAAGAGAACTAGGTCAATTTAATATGATATAATAGTTGGTGCATTAAATAAGGCTCTTTTTCTAATAAAGCAACAAGTGATAATTTGTAGCGGTTCCGGGTCTCGGAGAGTTAACAAGATATAACGTTTGCTCTTCAGTACAGCGGTTTGACAGGGATTGAGATTGGCTGGCCTCAATTATCAACATGATAACGTGCTGACTTGGCTCTGGTATGACATGTGGTGCTAATAGAGGATGCAGGAAAGACATTACACTGTTTGGTTCTGTGACACGCCAGTCACTAGTCGGCACTACAGCACCACCAAATAAAAGCAGGGATTAAGTTTAAAAAAAAAAAGAAAAAAAGAAAAATAAGTGAAGAAAAATAAAGTTCAAATTCTATATAACGCACTTTTATCTATAGTTTGGAAGTCTACGCACCATGAAGATTTATTATGTAATATGTACTGTCCAGAACCTTGAGATCTTGGAGTCTTAACCACTTCTCTATTCCTTGTTCCCATATGACAAAAATTTGGAGACAGAGCATTTTCATATGCAGGGCCTTTAATCTGGACTGCATTGCCTGAGTGCATTCGCAACTGTTCAAACCTAGAGATTTAAACGACAGTTAAAAACATGCTTGTTAAACAAGCATCTGTCTGAGAGATGTTTTCCAGCTTTTCCCGGGAGATGGCTGTCAGTCGTGTCTACAAAATTACAAATGTGTTTGAGTTGTATTACACGATTATGTATGTGAGCATGTCTCGAATCATGTCTGTATACCATGTTATGAATATGTACGTATGTTGTTGCTCCTGTTTGTTTCGATGCATATTTCTTGGGTGGCTATTAAACATTTTGGTTCTGTAAAGCGCTTAGAGCCCTCCGGGGATGAGGCGCTATATAAATGCCCTTTATTATTGTTATTGTTATAGTTTGTTGGCGAAATAGTCAAACACAGAAGGCTGAAAGGCGCGAACAGATTATCAAGAACAACAGAGTGACAGACTAAATCGATAAATGTTCGATCGCCCATTGATTTCCTTATCCCAGTCAGATAACAATGCGCATAGGAGTGCATGTCGTGATTGCGGCTTCTGCCTCTTAAAATGTTTGCATTTTTATCATGTTGTGTGCAAGAGGAGTGGGTAAACAGTAGGCTATATTTCTCTTACACAGAGGCACGCACGCACGCAAGCAAGCACGCACGCACGCGCACACACGCACACACATACACACACACACACACACCCACACGGGCATCCCCCTCCCCCGTGCCTTGTATCTGGGAAAAGAGATCATTTTAAAGCAAACCGAGACTTGGGAGTGAATAATGTATGATTATTTGTAGCAGCAATGTCATTCTATATTTTGTCATGGGAGTGCCAAATCAATAAATGAGTTTTGGGTAATAAACGTTTTCTTTTCTATTTTCATAACTCAAATGGGTTAGACAGCTAGTGTGCTCACTTCTGAATTTTGATTCTTCTAGAAGTTATCATATAGAGATATTGAGTGTGACGTGACATACCTGGACGTGTTTTGTGGCTATCTAAGGGGGGTGGGGAATAGGGAGGCGGTCCTGAAGGTTATTGAAGATAGGCTATTTTAATCTTTTTCATCGAATTCGACATGCTCAAATTAGATAAAAACAACTTTTTTTTTCATGCGGTTGCCATGGCAACGCCACCATCTTGGATTTTGACACCTCGAAAATGACTAGCTTCAAAAACTATCCAGTCCACCAAACTTTAACAAAACTTGATGAAACTTGGTGAATGTCCCTTTCAACATAATATCTAAAAAGTTATTGATTTTCAGCCCTTTGTATGCACAAAAAAAAAAAAAAAAATTTTTAGAAATTTTTGAAAATGCCATGTAGCGAACTTTCAAATTTGGCCATTTTTTCATTCATGCTCTATAAAATACTATGTTTTTGTGTAACTTATCAACAGAATGGGGCACGCATACGTATGGGTTTGGGTTTTGTTGTGAAAATGATGTATACCAAATTTGGTTATTAGAATCGGTTTAGAAATAAAATAAAAGTTTTAAAAAGTAGGTAGCAAAATACGGACAAAACAAACAAACAAACAAACAAAGAAAAAAAAGAACGGGTTTTGAGGAAAACGCGTTCAGAGTTTTTTTTTATCACGGAAAAATTGACACGGAGAGTTTTTCATTCGGCGTTTGCCTCAAAACATCCCGCTTTGACATACTAGGCTTCTCTCCATGACCTGTTGCTTTATCCTGACTTTCTGGGCAGATTATTTCTCGAATTTTGTTCCCTACCCCCATCATTGTAAAGGCTCTCACAGAGTCACTTCCCAGTTCTCGAGGGCCTATTTATGTAGTCCCCATATCTTTTTCTGTCCAAACCAAGAGTTTCTTGACCTTTACTGTGGCATACAGGCCACAACTAAGCTCTGAAGTAGCTGAAATAAACCGTACGTTATATAAACCTTTCAACCTCCAAAGTGGTGGTTATCTCAGAAATAAAGAAAGTTTTATTATTTATAGGACGAGGAAGAGCGTTCTAGAGCACCTACTACTGATAATCTGCCCGATAAGCATTTTTGTTTTCGCCTCTGAGTGGTCATCTAGTGTCCATCCCTCCCACTGGGGCTCATGATATTGCTAGAGAAGGTCATAATCAAACACTGTATGCACTCTTTGCCTCCATATATTCAAAAAATGATGATCCATCACTGCATGTAGCAACCAGAAGAAGCCAAATCCTGGTTGACAGTAGACCGTGACTTCCGTTGAATGACCATGGGTCAAACACGTTAGAATGGACACATCCACGATATTTGATACCATTTTTATATTCAGAAAAAGGTCGACCTCTTAAAAGAAGACAAAAACCCAAATCGCACATTTTTGTTGTTGTTGTTGTTGTTGTTGTTGTTATTGTTTTGTTTCAGCCCCCCCCCCCCCACCTCAACCGATTTCGATCAAGATACCTTGATTTTGAGCTGCCCTGGTGTGTAGCTCTAAATCTAGAAGCTGTTTCTGCACACCAAGTTTGCTACAGGGTCATGGAACGAGGCTGGTGGAAATAATGGTATGTTATCACTTCATTTGCACGCATTGATGCTGTAAGGATCCCTAGTATCACTTTTTGCTGCATAGCTGGCCTTAGATTCCTCTTCCTCTTCAGACAAGGGTGTCATGGCAATATATGCATTCCGACCAAGGAAACGGCTGGAAATCTCCCTCTAGTTTTAGTAAGATGGGGGGGGGGGTACAAACACTCCATGCTATTCACTACCACTGACATAGAAAAACACATAAAAAATGCATGGCGCTGCTGACAACTGTTCTCTGATCTCGTGGTGGACAGGTAACAAACATCAGTGAGTGTTCTATTGTAAGCAGGGGGCGGGGGGGGGTACAAACACTCCACATGGGATTTCCAGGTTTTTGCTTAGTCGAATATGAACTATTACCCCGAAAGTAAACAAGCACCGGCAGCAAAATCTATAACTCGGCGTGCCGAAATTGCAGAATAAAGGCTTATGAGATCGGCGGTTGAGCATACACAGTTGAATGATAAGGTTAAAATTATTGCTTAACAAATAGCAATGTGTGAGCAGCTTCTGTTATTGAGTTTGGATGATAGAGTTTTGAAAAATGTTAATGGTCTCGCTCTGAGTTGACCAAAGGCTTAGCTAAGTGGTAGCCGATATCGGATTGTAAACCAATCATTACGGCACAGAATATCGTGTCGTTTCCATTAAAATACATGAACAATTTCTATTCTGTATGTTTTTGTCGTTGTAATAATAGTAAACCCCATATTCACCCCTAGCCTGCCAAGGACAGCCAATCATTTAGAAGATTTAGATATCCATTCAAACTCACAAACACAAAACCTTGGAGACCCAAAGGATGTACTTTTTTGAGAAGCTTGTAAAGTCAACAATTTAACAATTTTAACGAAGGTAGAATATCAATATGAATGTTCAGTTCGGACAGCTTTGGCAGTTTTGTTTGTTCCGAGAGCTATGTGTTTCTCAATGTTAACAACAGAGTTTACCAATTTTCCAGGAAATTCCATCGACCCATGACCTTGGCCTTGCTCCGGTCGTAGGTTTGCCTCACTTCTTTAGCTAACCCTGTTCTGGTGGGTAGGAAATTTATTACTGAAACTCTTTGATGTGACTGTGAGCCTATTGGAACCTAGATGGTCTCAGAATAATAGCACTAGTGAATAGTTTTAATGATTTAATAGCGTAAGGAAAATCCTAACAACCTTCCACGTCGGGTTTTTCCCGAAAACGTGTGCTCTGCTATTGCAAAGAAGGTGAACTCCTCTATAAAGTGGTAAATCACATTATTAAACAAATGAAGCAATCAGTAACTAACAGTCGTATACGCACCGCAGCCCTGATCTAAGATAATGGTATAGGTCAGTCATATTGTGCCTAACTGTTACCTGTATCTCATGGCGTTTCTGGTCATAAAAACTATCTGACAGAAAGAATGAAAAAAAAAAAAAAAGAACGAAAGAAAAAAGAAAGAAAAAGAAAGAAAGAAGAAAGAAAACGAAAGCGACAAAGAAAGACGTCAATACAAAGACCACTCTTTTTCATGCAGCTAAATTACTTTCCTTTGCCTAGCACTCCGGGTATTGTGCGAGTATTGTAAAGAGGCAAACAAAACAAATTGCAAAATTTTTGTTCCCGATATTTCAGCCATATGGGCATATGTAGCAAAACGTTCGTGATAAGAGAAAAAAAAAAAAAGGGAACATTTTTTCATATGGTCAATTCTTCATAGTGTTAAATTTGGGAGGTATAATTTTGCTTATTCGCCAAAATAGCTCATTTAATGTGATTCAGTGAAATCATAAAAAATGTAATAATTCCTCAAATACTTCGTGATATGACTTTTTTTTTTTTTATTTCTGTCCCCCTAAAAATTTCAAAAGCGGTGAAAGTGATGTTTGCCATTTATTCCAGAGCAGTGACATCTGGGAGTTTTAGAACACCATCATCCTACACTGTTGAAATGATTTCGTGATGTTTCTCGAATGGAAACAAATTATGGGCGCTCGTATTTTCTTGTGGCAAGTACGATTGATTTTTCTAGCCTCACCCACAACAGGTTTGTGAACTAGGGATGGGTTCAGGTACAGCGCTCAAAATTGTTTGTTTTACACGAATTCGTGATGGGTGTATTTTGCATTTCAGTTGAGACGACGCTACAAGACTGCTGGTATGAAATGCAATATCATTTCTTTGGGGCATTTTAGTCGTATCTGTTCACTGATTCATTTATTCATTCATTCATTTAGGTTATTCATTCATTCAATCATTTATTCAGTCATCTATTCAATCATTTATTCATTCAACCACTCATAAAGTCATTCATTTTAAACAGTCATACAATAAACTGCTCATTCATTTACTTACTAATTCATTCATTTCTTACCTTATTCACTTATTCCTCATTCATTCATTCATTCGCCGAATAATTGATTCATTAATTCATTTTAATTCATTTATTTTTATCAACCAATGTTTTATTCCTCACCATTCATTGGATGATTCTTTTGTTCATCACTTCAGCCATTCATATCTCTTCCCACACATACATGCACTAGTCCAAGCATCTATCTTGGTGTAAGTTCCCAAATCATTGTCTGCCGATTTATTCATCTAACAAGTCATTCATTCAATTAACGAGTCAATTATCTCTTGATTCAGTCATTTATCATTCATTCATTCCTCATTCACTCATTCATTCATTCACTCATTTTATCTAATTATTCATTCATTTCATCCATTCAATAAATCAACCAATTAATCAATTCAACATTCCTCCTTCATTCATTCAGTCATTTATTCATTTATTCATTCATTCATTTATTTATTCATTCATTCATTCATTCATTCATTCATTCATTCAGTTAATCAATGATTCATTATTCATCCATTCATTTATCTATTCGTTGGGTGGTTCTTCTGTTCGTCAATAGATTCGTTTCGATTAAGCGAACGACCGGTAATCTCAGTATAATTGTAGTAAGAGGTACAAAAACACTCCAAGCTGTACACTACCATTGGCACAGAAAAACATATAAAAATGCACAGGACCACATTGTTTTCGGATCTCGTGGTGGAACTGTAACATCAGTGAGTGTCCTATTTTTAACAGAGGGGTACAAACACTCCGCCTGGGATTTCCCGGTTTTTGCTTTGTCGATTATGAACTATTCAGTGTCATTTATTTCTCCTCTCACTCGTACATGCATTGATCTGATCTTCTATATTACTGAAAGCTCCCCATTCCTCTATCTGCCCATGATTACGTGTGTTTTTGTTTACTGTGACTGACAGAAAGAGTGAATGCCGAGACTGAAAAACAGCCTGTCTTAGAGCTGAATTAAAAGAAAACCGAATGGCAGTAAAAAAAAAAAAAAAACAGGAGCTGACTGGGAGGGAAAATCAAAAGAGAAGGAGAATCAATACAAAGTGGAAGACAAACTACAAAGAGAGGGCAGGGGTTGGGGGTGGGGGGGGAGAGAGAGAAAGATTAGGAGAGATAGAGATAGGGTAAGAGGGACAGACAAGAGTGGAGACAGACATATAATCACACAGACAGAGAGACACACAGACAGACGGATGGACGAACTGTTGAACAGTCAGACGGACAGATACACACACACACACATACAGACAGACAGACACACAGGCAGATACCCAGATGAACAAAGAGAAACAGGACGAGAAGATTGTGGATGGTCAGACCTGGCGGAGGCTGAAACTCCATTGTGACGGGGTCCGTGGAATCGACCTCAATGTTCACACCATTTGTATCGGTCACCCGGTTGTTCACTGCAGTGCCCACTGGCCGTAGACCTGAGCTGGTCGCTCCCACCCCGGAAAACGCGGCTCCGAACTCGGCGATCTGAAACAAGAGTGAAAATAAATGCAAACATATTATAGAACTAAGAGATTGAGGAGGGGATGGAGGGGAATGGAAAAGGGAGGAGGAGGAAGGAGGGTTGAAAAAAAAAAGGGGGGGGGGGAGGGGGGCGGGTCCTGAGAGTTTGTTTGAGTGCTTGAACTAGGGATTTTTTACACTTCAATTTCTGATTCAGCATGTCCAAATTAAAGGTGTGGAAAAAAATGTTGTTTTCCAGCCGGCTGCCATGACAATGCCGCCATATTGGATTTTGTGTTTTGAAAATTACCCATTTTCAAAAGCCTAAGGCTCCTAGAGTATTGAATGGAATAGTGTGAAATTTTGAACATGAATAATATAATCCTATGTAAGAGATAAAATGTAATTTGTTTTTCTGTTTATATATCAAAGAATATTTTTTAAAGTAAATGTTTGAATTATGTATACTGATGACGGATGTAAATTGTTCACAATTTCCCACCAAGTATCCAATTTTCTTTGAAAACCGCAAACGAAATTCACAAAAAGAGATGCATTTTAAAATATATGCTATGGAGAAAGCATAGTCCAAATTTGAAGGCAATCGGGTAGAGAAATAAAAAAGCCCTAGGGAAAAAAGTAAAGAAATCATACATATTGAGAAAATCGCAACTGAATTTTCATAATCTCTCTATATAGTCATTTAGTGATGCCGTGTTGGACCCGTTTTGGGGCATAAAGAGGCATAAACCATGTTTCTGGTGCCATCTATTGTTTTTCTGGTATGAGAAGTGTTCAAAGTGTGTAAAAATAGCAAAAACCCATTTTGTGGTATTTTAGTCCCAAAACCTTATTTTTAGGACCCGCCCCCCCCCCCGAAAAAGGGAAATGGAAAGAGGAAGAAAGGAGGGAAAGAAGAGGGACAGTTTTGCACTTCTTTCTCTGCGTTTAATGGACTTTTTGCGGATTGTTACATGTTTGTTATTTATTTATTACTTAATTTAGTTGTTTATTACTAATTAATCTCTCCATCCATCTATCCTGTCTGTCTGTCTGTATAATTGTGTGTCTGTCTGTCTAATTGTGTGTCTGAGTGTCTAATTGTGTTTATCTAATTGTCTGTCTGTCTGTCTGTCTGTATGTCTGCTGTCTAACAGTGTATCTATTTGTTATTTTACAAAATACTTATTTACTTATAGGTATCTCTTTATGCATTCAATAAAAACTATTCAATTCATGCTTTATTTGCTGAGTAATTATTTGTTCATTTATCTGATGTTAATTGACTTATCGATTCATTTATCCGCCATTATCTATATACACATTTCTCTCAAGTCTTTTTTCTTTCTTTATTTTCTTACTAACCCATAGTGTTATTTATTCATTTACTCATGTATTTCATTCTCTGAGAACTGCACAGTATGATAAACATTTATACCAGATGCATCACAAGAAGTAAGTGGATACATGTATTTCATTCTTCATTTACAATTTCGAAACCAACTCAGGTGAATTGAAATTAACCGATCACTGCTAGGATTAAATGTAAATTCGTTCTATTTTCTTCAATGGCTTAAATGCCAAGACTTCTTTTAGTCTTGAGGTCAAATATTCACCCAGCCAATGAAATAGTTTGTTGTCTTACCAACAGACAAGCCCAGATCTTGAAGTATTAAAATACTGTCTTCACATTCTTGTTATTTTAAGGGGGTGCGGGTCCTGAAAATAAGGTTTTGGGTCTAAAATATCAAAAATGGGGTTTTCCTATTTTTACACACTTTGAACTCT
>JBCAUA010050025.1:0-25669 GCA_038406235.1 Peronia verruculata
ATCTCGTCCACCTGGAAACGTTTGTCCGAGAAGCCTTTGTACAGTGGCAACACGTGGTGGCGATCTTCTTCGATTTGGAGAAGGCCTTTGACACCACGTGGAAATTCGGTATTTTGAGGGATTTGCATCGGCTGGGCTTTGGTGGTAATCTCCCCACTTTCATTCAGATTTTCCTGAGCAGGTGACACCCCACCGTTTGCCTTAATTCGACTCTCACTGATTTTTTTTAACAAGAAGAGGGAGTTCCACAAGGAAGCTTCTGCTCACCTAAGCTGTTTAACTCTAGAACTGTGACCCAGCTACAATGCCCTACAGCGCGCCTTGCCGGGATTGTCAATCTGGATCTCGCTCTAGTACTTAGCCTCAGGGTGTTTGTTCTGACTATGGAGACTCCGCCTTGGCTTCCTAGTGACACGATGCAGGCCCAGATTGACCACCTTGCTGACCACTGTCTTTCTTTAGTCTCTCACCTAACTCCACCCTTTTTTCACATGTAATAATATTTCCAATGAGCCGATGGTAGGGGAAGGGATAGTATTTACAAAGACATGTCAATTTCATATTGATAGCAATTTTATCACCCCTCGACCCACAGACCATTCCCACAACAGATTTGCTCATAACCTGATGTAACTGCTTGGACGAAACCACTTCACATAGGGGGGTATTTATGTTTATATAGAATCTCAATGTAAACTGCAAGCTATCATCCCTGTGACCATGTGGACTTAGATTTTTCTTTTTTGATCAGACCGGCTGACGTTGACCGGGAAGCAGTGACTACAAAGAAATGTGTACAAGTGATCTAATGATTACAGAGTGAGAGCACAAGCAAGCTATCTGATATATAAACTAATAGATACATAGGCTACTTTAGCTTTCGTTCATAGCATTTATAGACCACTTATACTCTCAGCGGCTTGATCGCTGGTCAATGCGAAACTTGTTGAGTGTGTCAAGTGGTCATGGGAGTCTGCGTTATTACTCAATATGGTATAAACAGAGAAACTGCATGCATTTGATATTCTCTCGCATTATCATAGTTTCTTTTGATTGTAGTTTCGGACCACTCGAGAGGACTTGAGTGGGCCATGTGGCCTTTGATTTCTGTTCTTCTCTTCTGTTTATGAGGATTTCATCTTTGGGCATGGAATTTCTCCTTGTTCTATTAAGTAAAAGTTCCCTTTACCTTGTGAAGGAGTATCTGTTGAGCTGAGCAAACTTTATGGCAATAATTTGACAAAACTGAGACCGTTAAACTGCAAGTGTAAGTGACATGTCACAGCACAACGAGGAGCCGCAACGAATAAACACGGGCACCGCATGTGGGGATTCACATCACCTGTTGTATATATACATGGTTCGCAGGTCTTGGGTTAACATCAAAATCAACTCCATCTCAGATCGGCTGGCTCAGGGAACCAGTTTTTTCCTGTATGTAGATGACTTCCTCATCTGCTACAGTGCCCAGAGGATGCCTACGATTGAGAGACAATTTCAGGGAACCTTGAACGCCCTCCAGGAATGGGCAGAAATCAACGGCTTCGAGTTTTCCACACAGAAAACTGTGGCTGTTCATTTTTGCTGAAAAAGACCACATTGTAGGGATCAAGATCTGTTTCTCATAGAGAAACATCAAACTGTCCCCTCAGTACGGAGTCAAAAGTTTATCACACCCTCAGTCTATGAACAGTCCAGCCTACGAACATGTCTTTGAACCCTGCTTAGTGGACATGTTCAAAAGATCTCCTGGTGTTGCCCCCACCTTTGGTGTCCACCTTCAGTATTTGCTCATGGAGGCTGGGATCGGATGGGATGAGGTGAGATTTAACCGATTTCCAAACGTCCCACTGTGGTGGATCCAAAGACCACGAGTGATCTTTGACCTAGTGACAAGAACTAAACAAGGCACCCTCAGGGAGGTCTTTGAAGGGATGCTTGCAGGGGTGATCTCTGATCGCCCTGACTTCGAGCATTTGTTCACATACGGTTTCAAGGACGACAAAGCTGTCGGTACCAGCTCATTCTCTGTCTTGGGTAACACATACTGTGGTCTTAACCCAAAACCCTCCACCTTCACGGCTGAGCCATCGATATGGCTTCAGACACCATAAGTAGGTCCAAACAAAACAATTTTCTGATCTTCTCAGACTCACTGTCCATACTCCAGGTCATGAATGATAAGGATGATAGAGTAACTCACCTCCTGCAACACCTTCAAAGTCTGTTCAGCAGGGGGTGGGGTAGATTCACTTTCTGCTGGGTACGGAGTGACGTGGGTATTGCAGGAAGTGAGGCAGCAGATTCCATTGCCTAGGTTGACTTGGTCTTAGATCCCCTGGATGACGGAATCCCTCATCTGGATCCTAGTTCAATCATCAACGAGTACATCAAATCGCAATGGTGACAGTGATGGAATCAACAGACTGCAAACAAACTTTACTCTATCCAACCAGACCTTGGACCTTAGCCAGGGTCTGCTCAGCCGCAAAGACAAGACCAGGTGGTCCTCAACCGCCTGCGTCTGGGTCACTCTCACCTCATCCACTCTTTTCTTCTCAGAAAAGAAATGCCCCCAACGGTGTGGCCTGTCAGTGTCTACTTGACAGTCGTACACGTACTAGTGAACTGCACCAACTTCAGAGACGATTGAAAAGATCACTTTTCGAGCTGCTCTCTGAAGGACCTATTTACCAAAACGAAGCTGCAGGCCATCCTGGGCTTTTTTACACCAGGTTGGTCTGTTTAACAAACGTTAACATCTCATCATGACAAATACCTGACAAGCATGCAGCGATCCCCATGGGATGCCACAAAACTGTTTACTTCGATCTTTTGGTTTTGTTATACAATATTTGATAACCCAAATTTATATTCACATTTTGATATCCTTTTATAACTCATAAACCTATTGGTACATACCTTGATCAGAATTTTACCTTGTAAATGTACCCACGGTGTTAGGCATAATATAGCTGTTATCGTGCTGATGTGCTGTTAAACTCCAACACAAACAAACAAAACAAGATAAAATACCCAGGGGTTTATTTTTCCTAAAATATTTCTTTTTAGATCTAGCCTAGATCTATTATTAGAATCCAGTGCCATTGCAGACCTACAATAATCAGTTTTCCTGCTGTGGTTATTCAAAAGGGCACAATCCTTGTGCTTTCATCAACAACAAGCAGATGGGTAATCCCCACTAATGCCACTATACACTTCTGTGCCATGATTAACATGCATTGGTCCTTTACCTGGGTAAAATCGATCATGTTGACTTCAGATTGTATCGATGACACAAATATACCCCTAGAACCAATATTTTTTTTAAAAACTAGCAGCACCCTTACCTTCAGTTCATGTGAATCCCAGGAAAAATAATGTTTCTCAACGGGTTCGATATGCAGTTTGTCCGGGCATGCATTGGTCAGGTGGTTCAATCAAAGCTAAAAAACATTTTTTCTTTTTTTTTTTTTTTACACCTGAGCATGTGATCTTTTTCTTAATACTGCAGTTCATGGGTTATTACATCATCTTTCATATTTGGTGTATTATGAACATCAGGCGTTTTTCCTGGTCTAAAATGTCTAAAAACTTGACCTTTTTTTAGAAGAGGCCATTTTTCATCAATAAACACCTAAGAAACCTCCAAGGTGCAGGAAATCCATTTCTAAGACCTCTACCCCAGGAAACAAACACTGTCGGATGCTAAGTGGCTCTAAATTAGGTTTTTTATGAATTTTTTTTGTTTCATCAGTTTTACAGAGTAAGCAACGTAATCCAGAATTTCTAACATCGACCTCATAAAAAAAAAAAAAAAAATGGGAAAAAATGATAAATAAAATTGTTTTTGTTTTCTAGGTTCTTTATTGACACAGCTAAAGGAATAAAGTAAGATAACAACGTGCAAATAGACAATGTGAGAAAATATTGGTTTTGCCATGACACAATGCTCTGTGGAATCTGCCAGATGTATTTATATTCAAGGTAATCATTTAATTTTTAAATTGTTTGAACTAAAATTTGACATCATGCTGCCTTATAATTATTGTAACTGCACAAGCCTGCATGCCATCAGTAATAGATTTATGTAGAACATTATCTTCCTAATGAATTTTTATATTTTAAAAAAAAAAAAAAACCATTGTCAGCAGACATTTACAATCATCACTCTCCAAATTACTGAATAGTGAAAGGTACTTCTTTCCTCAGTGTGTTGTGATAGGCCTTCAGTCAACTGGTGAAGCAAGAACAATGGAGCAAGTGGAAGAAGCAGGTGGTGAACTCTCAGATTTTGTGTCCACTGCCAAGTAAGTTTGCAATTTGTAAATCATGATTTAAATGTGTATCAGAAATATTAAGCCTATAGCTTAGAATAACTAAGTGATGGAGTTAGGAGAAGTAATTTTGGGTAGGAGAGTTATCTCCCATTCAGCACAGATATTCTTAGAGGATGATTTATATGATGTTCGATCGGATAAGTTTGGACAGTTCGACATAAGAAAGGATGGAATTTTTATTTCATACTATATGCTTTATTGCTAGAGAGTCACTCTGTAATAGTCTAGGCTGAGATGAAACCTCCCAGATTTGTTCATGCTTGGAACATTTGGTCTAATCATTTCCTGTCTATCCACTGAGACATATTGATCGTTCGCAAATGAATCGACCAAACATAATATAAGATTAACTTTGTATGTCCTGAAAAAGGTCGTTCCATTTATAGTTGATGAGATACAACATATGTATATGTATAATTATGTACTGGTAATAAATACTCACTTTATAGGCAGACAAAAATATCACTAACAGCATTAGAACAAGGCAGAGTCAAACAACATTACTTCAGCTTGTTAAGCATACCATGTGGCAGAAATGAATTTCTGTAATGCTCTTAATTTAGTTTTACATGCTTCAGATGCCGGGCGCTTTCAAACTGTTTCAATTGATATGCATGGAATATTCCTGAATTATGTTAATTTTTTTTTACATGAACAAGGTACACCTCTTATATGCTCAGATATCTGCTGGTCCTGTTTGCATCAACTATTTAGCATAAGTGTGCATAAATGTTTTATAAGATCAGGGAATTTTTTTCATAATTTTTCAACAAAAATTACATCTCTTTTGACCAGAAGTGCGAGGTGAGGTAAGGCCGCCTTTGAACATTGAAATGGAGCACTTGTGATTGTCGAGTTACGATTTTATATGGTTACAAAGAGGGTTTGACTGTTATGGAATGTCTGGATTAGCTAATGTTTGGAGAGTATGCCCCTTCAAATCAACTGTGTGCAAATAGCATCAGGAACTTTTATATGGTGAAAAGACAACAAAAGTAGACCACTCCTCTGGAAAATCAGTCTCAGTAAACTGCAAATGAAAACATTGTGAATGTTGGTGGATAGAGACCGGAGAATGATATAATTATAAGGAAATACTGGAGGAAGTTTGCTTTTCATCCATTACTATCCATAGAATATTACATGAACACTTGAAATAAAGGAAGGTCTGTTCACAGTGGGTAGCAGATACATTGACTGAGGATCAGAAAAGGGCTAGGATTGAGTTTTGTCACAATATTCTTAAAGAATATGATGAAGGCCATTCAAGTCTGTGTATAAAACTAGAGATGAAATATATATTGCAATGACAATCCTGAAAACGAGCCGCAGATCATATGTTGGGTAGGTGCTGGAGATGCTCCATCTGAAAATTTAAGTGGCCTCATAGCATTGCTAAAATGACTTGGCATTTTCTTTTTTTTTTTTTTTTTGGAAAATGTGGCCATCTTTTGACATTTTCTGTATGAAGGACTGTTACTGCCCTATATTATATCAATAACTTTTTTTAACAATATACTTTTTTGTGAAAACAATTTGACATCTCTGATAACTGTTTATCAGAGGTTTTCCACAAGTGAGCACTCGAGGGCTTAAGTTATACCGTGATAAAGCAAATGTTCTTAAAGCCTACAGAAATTTGGAGTACTTGGAAAGACAAAATGTAAAATCTGTCCCACACCCAGCTTACTCACCGGATCTAACCACTTGTGACTTTTTCTTATTCCTGGTCTGTCAAAGATCAGATGAGAGGGAAATGATTTAGTGACAGTGAAAAGCACTTTTCCAGACCTGTCTTTCTTGTGGCGAGGTGATTTTTTATTATTATTAAAGTTAGATTATTTTAACCTTTTCCATCGAATTCAGCATGTTCAAATTTGAGGAAAACAATGGAAAAAATTGACTTTTTTAAACTGTTGCCATGGCAGTGCCGCCATCTTCGATTTTGGCGTCCCTAAATTGACAGATCTCCTCCCACAAATTTCAACGGAACTTGATAACATTTGGTGAATATATTAATTAATATAATATCTAAAAGGCTACGTATTTGTATTACGTTCCATGCAATAGAAAAGTTTCTGAACATTTTTTAATATGCCATAGACTGAAATTTCAAATTTCGCCATTTTTTCAAACTAAAAACTCAATTTTCTCTAACACCTACAGACCGAATTTTAACGCACACACGGAACTGTTTAGGTTTTGTGGTGACAATGACCGATATCAAATTTGGTTTGAATCGGTTTCGAAACCAAAAAGGAGATAAAAAATATATAAAAAAATGTCAAAAAAACGGGTTTTGAGAAAAACGCGTTTAAATTTTTTTTTTTGAGCAAAAAATTGACATAATGAGTTTTCTGTTCGGCTTTCAGCCTCGGAACGGCCTTTGTTTACATACTAGCCCTCTTGTCATGACTTCTATGTCTCTTGTTGTCGTTTTTATGGTTCTCTGGGGGTATCTTTTAGCGAATTTTGCTCCCTATCCCCCATCTTTGTAAGAGCCACTTTTGGGTTCTTGAGGGCCTTTATGTGTCCCTCATGTCATTTTTAAAGCAAACCAAGAGTGTTTTGACTTTTAATAACACATAACGTCGACAACCGAGCTATTATTAGCAGAAAGAAAGCAAAATTGCTCTATTTAAAGAACGAGAAAATTCATTTTAGAACACGTACATTGATAATGTGCATGATCAGCAGTTTTCCTCGGGTCATAGTGGTCATCCCGTGTCCATCCATGGCACTGGACCTCGTGATATTACTAGGAGAGGTGATTGGGGGGGGGGGGGAAAAAATCCAGACTCCGGAAACCCCCCACCCCCCTCCCCCCCCCCCCCCCCTTTAACTCACCAGTCTTTACTTGAGCCTTACAAATTAGAGACTGGTGAACCAATAACGGCAAGTTTACACAATGGATGTTTGGAAAGTTCTTTTTTTTTTCCTTTTTAAGTCTTTGATAACCATTACTATAAATGGCCATATCTTTTGTTATTGACCAGTGAATGTTATTAATCATTAATTGTGTGTGGCGAGGATTTAATCATTTCAATGCACCTTTAAGTACAAGACGAAACTACTGCTATCAAGAGACCGAAACAGTCCCACTGATCATTTTAGCTACCGGGTGGTCTTAGCATTGTAACGAAATGTTCCAGGGTATTTGAGCAAAATATCTCACCCGTCATTTTACCCTAATACTAACATTAACCCTAACCCTAAATCAAACCGTAATCATAAACTCCTAAAAGCCAGCAATTTCTCCCTTCTGAAGTCCAGATCTTACAGCTAAGATTTACAAGTTCTGATCTTATGTCCCAAATCAAATCAAACAATACAATTTGATTAGTTGAGAAGCGAAGCCCGGTTGCAATAGTAAATACGGTAAAACTCAACACCAGCACACCAGAATGATTCGTGTGCTCCACCCTTAGCTTTGAAACATTCAGTACTGGAATATGTCCAGTACCTCAGTAGTAGAGGCTGAAGCCAAAGATCTCCTTTTAACATGTACTTGAGACAAGTTGGCCTTTCATTCCCTAAATAACCGCTTCCTCTTCACAATATTGTCCCAGTGGTTCATCCAAGAGATGTCTGCCCCCTGTCTTCTCTTTTTTTTCTTGTGAATGTAATCCCAGAGTCTTGCTGAAGGTACCATTAACCCTTTCACCTCCAGGAGAGAGCTATTGTATTTCTGAGAATCAGATTAGTAAACATTATTTAGTAGCTGCAATTTCTGCACCTGACAATGGTAGTGATAAATACGTAAGTATGTGTTCTGTCCTATTCAACAAGTTTTTTCTCTGTAAGTTCACAGGAGCAACTCAAATGAATTATTTCGACAATTATTTCTCAGGATTTAGAGCAATATTTTCCACTGACAGTGCTAAAACTGACTCTCACCCCACTGAATTTTTTTTTTTTTTTTTGTTGTTGTTTTTCGCTTTTTTGTTTGTTTGTTTTGTTTTGTTTTTGGTTAGAACTGTCTCTCAACATAAAATATACAATATTACTAAGAAAATGAGATCTGCAATGTAGGTCCGAAAAAAAACAACAACAACACACATAAAAAAAAAAAAAACCCAAAGGTTTTCACCAGAAAAACACTCTCAAATGTTTTCATGTGATGCTCATGATTTGTTTTAACTGTTTGAGTTTGGACAAACAGGGGATCGTAAACCGAGTATTTTTATTTCAAGAGGCCGCTTTGGACAAGGCTAAGCCAGATACAAGGATGAATACTTAGCTCCACTTCCCTGCCTGGAGGTGTGAGAGAAGACAGACTGACCACCTAAGCCTTAGGCAGTACAGAGATGTTTTCCTGTCAGTTTAGCTCATTGATAGATGCCGTCTATTTCTGGAATAATAGTCTAAACAAAAATCTTCATGTATTATTTATTGAGAGCAGTCCCTTCCTCAAAGTTCTGTCAAACACAAGGATGATGACCTAGAGCGATCTTGCAGGCTGAGGTACATAACAGATTAATCACCGCCGGGGGTAGAGAGGGGGGGGGGGGGAGGGATGTTCCTCTGACAGCCTAGCCCAGTTGTGTATGTCTATATTCCTTAAGGGGGCTGGGGGGGGGGGGGGTGTCCTGGAGGTGATTTTAAAAAAAAATATTTTAGGTTATTTAACCCTTTAACCTTTCCCATCGAATTCAACGTGTTCTAATTAGAGGAAAACAGTGAAAAAAAAATTGACTTTTCATACGGTTGCCATGGCAACGAAGCCATCTTAGAATTTGGCATTCCTAAATTAACTGATTTGAAAATCTATCTGGTCCGCCAAATTTGAACATTACTTGATAAAACTTGAGGAACATATTAATGTTTGAAATAATATCTAAAAAACTAGGTATTTTCAGCCCTTCTCATGCAATAGAAAATTGTCCATAGCTTTTTGAAAATGCCATATAGCGAAAATTTCGCCATTTTTGAAACTAAAAGCTTATATTATGTCTCTAAAACTTACTGATCGAATGTAAGTTTTTGCGCCAATGTACGTTTTTGTTTGTTTGTTTGTTTGTTTGTTTTTTTTTTTTTTTTGTTTTTTTGGTGACAATGACCTATAAAAATATTATTTGGTTTGAATCAATTTCTAAACAAAAAAATTAAATAGCAAAAACTGTAAAAAAAAAAAAAAAAGAAAAAGAAAAAACAGGTTTTAAGAAAAACGCGTCTTAAGTTTTTTTGGTTTTTTTTTTCAGCGAAACATTGACATGAAGAGTTTTGTTTTGGGATTTCAGCCTCGGAACATCCTTTTTTGACTTACTAGCCCTCTTTTCATGACTTCTCTGTCTCTTGTCCCCGTTTTCTGGCGTTCTGGACGCATTTTCCTTTTTTTTTTTTCGACTTTTGCTCCCTACCCCCCCCCCCCCCTTCCCCCCCTCCCCCATCCTTATAAGAGCCACTTCCGGGTTGTTCATGGCCTCTGTGTGTCCCTCAGTTCTTTTTTCAGTGTAAACCAAGAGAGTGTTGCAAAACTGCGCTATTTATAGGACAGGGAAATTCATTTTAGAACCCTTTCACTAGTAATCAACAGTTTTTCTGTCGTCATAGTGCTCCTCCAATGCTGACTGGAACTCTTGATATTGCTGGCAGAGGTGATAATCAAATGCTGTTTGCACCCTTTGCCTATATATAATCCAATCGCAATGATCTACGGTCTCATGTAGCAGGCAGGTGGAGCGAAATCCTGACTGACAATACGCTAGGTCTACCGTTGAATGACCAATGGTCAAACACGTTAAAATGTACTTTTTGATACCATTTTTACACGGAGAGGGGTCAGTGCTTTTAAGAGAAAACAAAAGCGCAAAATAGCATTTTTTAAAGAGAAAAATCCGTATTTCAGGACGCCCCGCCCCCCCCCCCTACCCCAAACCCTTTCGCCCGAGTCTTTCTTCTTGTCCTGTCCCCGACAAGGGAGTTTATCTGATGGACACTGATATGTGCCGGCTAGTGACTTCCCATTCCTTTCGTCATCAACAGTTTGAAAGGTGTTTTCTTTTGTTGTTATTTTTTTCACCAGTTCTGTTCCATCATTACTCAGAGACATAAAAGTAAAATCGTTGTCAACAGTCATTGAAACAGCTTACCAAGATCCACGCCCCTTTCTATGGGCTGTATCACGTATATCAGTCATTACAGTTTTAATATTGTTCTCCTTACCTCCCAGCTCCAGCCAATTGGCTCAGAAACACTACATTTAGTCCAAGGACCCCACCGCTACCCCAAGAAACCCACCGTTACCCCAAGAAACCCACCGTTACCCCCAAAAGACCTCACCTTTAGCACAAGAAACCCACCTTATCCCGAGAAACCCATAATGTGTCTCAACGCTAGCCATCCCGCCTCCCCCCCTCCCCTTTCCTCTTCAGCGTAAGAACCGTGTCAGAGTCTTCTTGCACGTCCTAACCCGTTCTCTCCCTCCCCCTCCATTTCCCCCCTCCCCTACCCCACTCCTGAAATGCTAATCTCCTGGCTGATGCCGGACGTTCCAGTGGTTGTTTCATGCTTGTATTTTTTTGTTTTCGGAGCCGCTTCGTTTGTCCTCCATTGGTTTGCCTGGCTTTTGTTACTCTCCATCTCACCTCTCCCCTCTCCTCCACCCCCCCCCCCCCCGCCATCCATCCAAAATCAACAACCACACATATTAGTCTCATTTTGCCATCCCTTAACTACAGTTCTTCCTTTTCTCCGCCCGTTCTGCAGGTTCCTCACTCACTCTGAGAGAAAGCAGCCCATCTTTTACTTCTTCCTTCTCACAGTGCAAACATTTCACTATTGCCTTATATGATGCCAACCCATCTTTGTCAACATTTGCATCTACATCTTTGCTCTCTTCTTTTTCCCTTTCATTCTCTGACAAATCTTTTATTCCTTCACTCATTCACCCCCTATTCCTCCTCTCCATCACCCATTAAAAAAACAAACAAACAAACAGAAACCAGTATCTTGCCCTTCCACTGCCCTTCCCACCAAGTCACCAAAATGTCGAGGTCACTTGGCCCTAGCTCAATTCTATTCACGAGGTGTTTAATCTACAGTGCAAATGTCGTTACATGGCGAGGTAGTAATTCAATTTGAGAAGTGAGTTCTGCAGGCTTAAGTACACAGGCAGACTCTGAGTCACTTAGCCACAATGTTTGCGTGTGCTGAGCTGAGCGTTTCCACAGTGTCACGAACGTCTTCCTCGTTGTTGTTGTTTTAACCTGATGAGAGCAACTTTGACAGGACAGGAGCATAAAATCTGGATTAAGGGCAAATTGTATAGTCATATGGCAGGTGTTTGAGGGTGATTAATGGTCTGTCCTGTGTGGGCCTGGAATGTTCTGAACACGCCTGATGTCCAGCAGATGAAGAGAACTAATCCCAGAAAGCAAGAGCTCTAAAGGTATTCAATCTTTTTGTTGTTGTCACGGGCCTTTCACACAATTTTATGACATCTCATCTCTTGGGATATTCAGTCCTGGGCATAATACATGGTCCACGACAATCCAAGTGGCCTCCAAAATCAGCAACGGTTGAGTTCCGTGTAAGGCAGATTTAGTCAAGTCATAGTTTATAGACGAACTGTAATTGTGTCTGTTCGCACAGATGTGCTAACATTTCTTCTGGGATTTAAATCCAACATCTAACACTTATTTTCTTTTTCATATGTGGTTCTGTTAGTGCGGCAAAATCGTTTTCCTTGGGTCTCTTCTTTCCTGTACTCTTCATCTTTTTCTTCCAATGTCGTCCTCGGTGGAAATTGAATGTTTTTCTCCTCTTTCATTTTTCCTCACAAGTCCTGAGACTTGTCAGAGCTGGGACTGGAAGGCATGTCGACTTGCTTTCCATAGTGAAACAGTAGAAACTATAGTTAGTAGTACAGTCATGCTCCAACATTGAGAGGCCTTGCTAAATCAGCCAGGCAGGGAACCGTACCAGGAGCAACGAAACAGGGAAGACAGATAACAATGCAAAGAACACATCAGAGAATGAACATCGCTCTCTTTCTGTCTCTCTCTCTTTCGTTCTGTCTCTCACTTTCTTTTTCTCTCTCTCTCTCTCTTTCTCCCAGGACACTGATACCTGCGGAAGACCTCGACAGATGGAGGAATATGTTTAGAATCCCTTAGAAATATTCCGACACCCCCCCTGCCCCCCCCCTCAACCAACGGCTATGGGGCCGGCCTAGCCTAACCTAACCTAATCTAACCTAACCTAACCTAACCTAACCTTACCTGATCTAATCTGATCTAATCTAATCTAATCTAATCTAATCTAATTTAATCTAATCTAATCTTAATCTAATCTAATCTAATCTAATCTAACTTAACCTAACCTAACCTAACCTAACTTAACTCAACTAAACCTAACCTTATCTTACCTTACCTAATCTAATCTAACCTAACCTAATCTAACCTAACCTAACCTAACCCGGCCCAACCATACAAAAACTAACTGGAGCTAATCTGGTCTTAATCACGTGGCCTAGTTCTGGTATCATGCTGAGTGCCATGCACGGCAATGAGTGCAAGATCATCCACAGTCTGTAGTGGTAGCCTAGCTCTAGCTAATCTTGAGTTCTGCTAGCAAGGAGGCGAGTTTTAAAAAACAACTGTAAACCTACCTGTTTGAAAAATATTTTGGATCATAATGAAGTGTGTGTGTGTTTGTTTGTGTGTGTGTATGCTTGCACCTGTGCCTATGGAGGTAGTTATTAATGATGAACTATGTGTTGTTAATGAATGTGTTATTGTAAAGCGCCTTGGGGCTTTGCAAAGGCGCTTAATAAATATACTATATTATTATTATTAATCGAAGTTGTTAACCCTACAATGTTTTAATTTTGATTTTATTTTAGCATCTGGATTTTATATGAATTTGATATGTTCAAAGTTCTCACTTAATATTTATCATTAAAGACCACGAAACCTCAGGTTTAGTTAAAGATACCTCCCCATTCTCACCCCCGTCCCTTCCCTTTCCAATCGTGCTCTCTTTCCTTGCCTCAAGAAAGAATATTACCTAGAAAACATCAAAGTTGAATCCAGAGGCTGACTTTGTACCGGACAATGGTCTAGGTAGAGACAGATCTGAGCTTCCATCACTTACAACAGACTGTTTAGTAAATGACCAGATATGGACCAAAATACTGGAAGCATTTCCATATGTCCAACTGCCATCGTTTGCAAAGATTTTGGTTGCTTCATAACATATAAGTTTGGATATTGGTACCATGATACTGGTTCCATGATATTGGTTTTGGTACGGACTCGCAACAAATATGGAATGAGTTTGCAGTGGTATTAATGTCGACCAGTATCTGTTTATTTCCTGTGGGAATTGAGAGCCATAGATTTGCAGCTTTGTTGAATACCATGTGCAGCTATCACTCTCTGTGACAACAAGTGAGCACATCTGGAGCTGATGCAAAGTTCTGTACATTGCTATTGTCCCTGAAACCGTCGAACTGCAAATTTTACTCTTATTCTTTTCATTTGATTTTGACAAGTGGCCATTTGGATCAACTCTATATACAAGTAAGAACAATAGTCATAATAGAAATGATAATGATACCAGTTGTAAATTGAAACAACAAAGACAAAGACAAAATTAATATAACATAATAACGACGACGGCAATAAAACGAATGTTAACCCTAATCACTCCAAAACGTAGGCAGTCAAATTTTATATTGAAGGTTCTGTTCCGGACCCCAAAATATCCTTTCTTACTGTGAAGAAAGAAGGAGGGGGGGGGGGGTGATAGATAGCACCGAGAAAGGCAGATAAAAGCCAGGCAGTAAAGTTATGTAGTGCAATAAGAGTTTGTGAGATGAATGCATTTTTCTTGTTCTCTTTTAGCTCACATGGCTCTTTTCCAAAGTCAGATTTTTTATGATCAGGCCTAGTTTGGAGTAGATCGCTGGTCTAGGGGAACAATGGCTTGTAATGGCTATTCTGGTCTCGTTATCAAAAATCCATCACAATTGACATTGCATCTTCTACAGAATTATGTACTTCAAAGTTCAAGGTAATTTAAAGTAACTGATTAGGATATTTTAATTTGGCACTTCCATTGACAAGAAGTTGTACAAGAGCAGGGCTGATTGTTTCTGTAGCAATGAATGTTTCGTACTGTATAGGACAGGAGCACCACTTTGTCTGTCAACCTGCAAGATGCTCGCTGATTAACCTTGTCTTCTGTGTCAGTATAACAACACTTGAGATGGCATTCTAATATGATAAAATATCAGGACCAGTAGGCCACTTTTTGGACGCTGGCCGGAGAACAAGGCATGACATTTGACCGCTACTATCGTCGTTCGGAGAGTTGGTAAATCATTGAGAGAGAGAGAGAGAAAGAGAGACAAAAAAGAGGGAAGGATAGAAAAAGGTATCATAGAGACCGAAAAAAAAATAAGAATGAAGAAGGGAAATACAGCGAGATACAGGTGGAGAGACCAACCGAAATAGAGAGTGACATGGAGAGATCGCGAGAGGGAGGGAGAGAGAGAGAGAGATAGAGAGAGAGAGAGCTCCGCAATAGTCAGGAGAGACCACGTATTAGACCACGTTCTACATTTAGTGGAAGGAGGGAGGGAGAGGTAGAAATAGGTTTATAGTTATGGTTTTGTAAGCTTTTCAACCTCCTGTAGTGGTGGTTATCACAGCTGTCCACAACCGTGGTAAAAAAAAACAAAAAACTAACACAATTGTGTTATGTGATCAATGTTGATAAAAGAGGTTTGAGGTGTGTTTCTGCATAATAAAATTATAAGACTCGGTCTGAAATTTCCTGACAGTGCCACTTAATCCCCCTTCTCCCCGCCCCCCTCCCCCCACCATTATTTTGTGTGTATATGTGTGTGTGTATTATCTGAAAAGATCTTAATGCTCTCTGACTATGCTGACAGATTTAATAGGAGATCATTTCGCAGGTTATCTGCCCCTTCCGAAAGATGGACTCGTATAAGGGGACATCAATTTGACCAGCCTCTTACTTCCCTTTGCCAGACAAACGAGATGTATGGCAAGCAATGTAAAGAGGAAAAAAAAAACTTTACTTCTTGTCATTCAAAAGACTAATCACAAAAAAATTGTAAAAAAAAAAAAAATTATCACAGTAAGAGAGAAATATTCCCTTTAGTTTTTAATGCTTCAAGCTAAGGGCGCAAAATTGATTTTTTTTCTCCTTGCACTGTTTCTTCAATCATTCCTTTGTTTTGTAAAGGGAAGTAATAGGACTGAGTACAACGATCTTCAATTCTCAAGCTTAGGCTGTGTATTTCCTGGTGAGCAAAGCGACAAGGCATTAACTCAGATGCAAGAGCGACCATATGCATTGTCGTGTCCCCCTTTTCAGATATTGGTGACAAAATTGAGCGCGTCCGTACTATCTATAAGCTGTTTCTCCTTTGCTTTATTGCTAGAAGTCTCCAGAAACTCATCTGTTCAAAATTCGTTTATCATATTTCGGAACCAAATTTCATTATGAACATCATAATATATAGAGATAGGTTGTTGATGTGGCAAATATCGCAATATAGATATAAAAGCTGTCATGTCTTAAGCACGCCGTAAAGGAGGTCGACATTTTCCTTGAGATTAGGCGCCTGCTCCTCGGCGAATAACTTACATCGTGGGTTCACAACTTGAATCCTACTGGTGGATTGGAAAGATTACAAAAGTAAAGCCCGCATTTTTGTCTTTTCAGAGATCCCTGGTCCCCTAGTCTCTTGGATCCGACTAGCCCTCTCAGATAAGAGCCAATGTATTTACTTAGACCACAAAGTTGAGAGCGTCCGGGCTATCTATCAGCTTTTTCTCCTTTGCTTTACTGCTAGAAGTCTCCAGAAACTAATCTGTTCAAAATTCGTTTATCATACTTCGGAATCAAATTTTATTATGAACATCATAATATATAGAGATAGGTTGTTGATGTGGCAAATCAACTTTATGCCGAGTCCCTGGCAGTAAAACATGGAATGAAAAGTACGTGGAGACGCCACCTCCCAGGCAAAACATTCATATTCCAAACTAATACGCACAAAAATGCTCTCACTAACCTGGACATGCACTTGAGCGCCGACATAACGATATTCTCCCAGGACTGAATGGCTACATACATGCACTAATGAAACATGTAGAGAAGTAGAGAATGAAGGATAGGAAGAGGGAAGTAATAAAAGTGTCTTGATTCGCCTCTTCTCCTTCTCCCTTCCATCATATCATATCCTTATCTTCCTGTGTTCTTATTGGTCCTCTCCTTTCTTTCTTTTTATTTTTTCCTTGCCTCTCTCTCTCTCTCTCTCTCACTTCTCTTTTTCATTCTCGGACTGAGATGTCTTCTCTGATTCTTTTTGTCTGTCTCTTTGTGCACTACAACTCTCTCTCTCTCTCTCTCTCATGTTTGAAATCTTCCTTTTTCTTTTTGTTCTTTGTCTTTTCTTGTGTTGTTTTTCCTCTTTTTGTTTAGTTTCCTTCTCTCTCTCTCTCTCTTTCTCTCTAGGCTCTCTCTCGTTCTCCGTGCATCGACAAAACCATTTTTCTCTTGGGTCGGGAAGGGCGGGGGGGGGGGGGTGAATTGAAACAAATTAGATAGATGGAAGAAACGGAAGAAAAGAAGGTGAATAGTAAAAAGAAGAGAATCTCTGGAGAGGAAAGATGGAATGCAGGAGAGGATAAAAGAAAAGAAATTAAGATAGGAGGAGAGAGGGGAAGCTAGAAAGAGTACGAAGAGAAGGGAGGATAGGGGAAGAGTAATAAAGAATGGAAGAAGAAGGAAGGACAAGAAGAAAGAAAGGAAGGATGGGACTATGAAAGTAGAAAATTGCGCCTAGGACGAGAAAATAATCGATTAGGAAGATAGGAAGAAAGAAGTTGAGAATGAAGAGTAGGAAGAAAAGTATAAAGGATAGGAAGTGAGAAATAGAGAATGAAGGATAAGAAAAGAGAAGTAGATATTAGAGAAAGGCCGGGGGGGGGGGGGGGAGAAAAAGAGAGGATAAAAAACAAAAGATAGAGAGAATAGGAGGAGATAAGTAGGAAAGATAGAATAGGAAGACAGAAATAGAAAAGAAAGGACTTTAAAAAAGGGAGAAAAGTAGGAAACAGAGGATAGGAGAAGAGATGTAGAGAAGAGAGGATCAGAGAAGAGAAAATAGGAGGAGAGGAGAAGAAAAGGGAGTGTAGGAGGAGCAAAGTAGAGAAGGAAGAAAAACAAATGAGAACAAGAGAGGGGAACGAGTAATAGGACAAGAAAAGAAGACAAATAAAATGGACAGAGAAGGGGAGAAGATGTACTGTGAAGAGCTGGAGAAAAGGGCAAGATGGAGGAGCGGTGGCAGAGCAAGAAAACGGCAGATGGGATGGGGACCCTAAGTGAAGAGTAAGCAGGAAGGAGGTGATAGAAGGAGGGAAACAAACAAACAAACAAACAAACAAACAGCACAACCAACAACAACAACCACAACAACAACAACAACAACAAAAATGAAATAAAGTAAAACGAAACAAAAACAGAGGAATAAAAAGAGAAACTGTTAGGAGGCAGAATACAGAAAAACAGGTATGGTTGATTGATGGCTAAAGGGATGGAGAGACCAGGACAAGTACGAGCAATATGATCATACATCGCTTTCATTCGATGCTCCCTCTTTTTGACTTTAGTGTACACCCAGTTCTAAACCATCGCTGGAAAACGCTCTCTCTCTCTCTTTTTTTCACACACACACACACACACACACACACACACACACACACACACACACACACACACACACACACACACACACACACACATATCAATTCAGTATTGTATTTATGAGAACAAGGCAATTGTTCTTATCAAGAACCATATGCGGTCTTGCTACAGTTGTTTTTGTTTTGTTTTGTTTTGTTTGTTTTTTTGTTCATCCTTCTTTTTTTCAATGTTTATTTAAAGTGCTCTTTTGTTAAGTCTGTGTACAGAATGATGTAAAAGCTTTTAATACTTACTCGTCCGTGACCTACATAGAAATGCCAGCCTTTCTCTAACAACTCTTAACAACCTCCTGCCCCCCCCTCCCCCCGCCCTTCTTTCTCTCCCATCTCTGCCCCCCCCCCCTCCCCGTTTACCGGCGGTCATCTACATCTTATTCTACGTCACATCATATTATTTATTGTTATTATTATCACTAATAGTATTGTCACATATATTAGCGCATTTTTTTTTTTGAAGTCTCACTAAACAATTTACTTCGAGCCTGTAAGTTTAAGTTGTTGATTTTAACAAACCTACATCATCTTATTTTCTCCATTTCACACACACAGGATATTTAAATGAACTGCATCCCTCTTGTTTTCCGCTGTGTGTGTCTTTTTTTTTTTTTTTTACATTCTGTTTTCGCCTTAACGTTTTTTCATGAGTTTTTATTTTATTTTATTTATTTTGTCCGTGCTTGTAATTTTCTTTTTTTTTTTTTTTCATGTCAGCCTTTTCTTTTCTGATAATTACCTTAACTATCGCCCCCTGTGGCTTGTTGCGATTCCTAAATCCGATAACATCCAGGAAGGCATTGAACTCTCCAGCTCTGCTTCGTTGATTTACTTTGTATGTGCGATTAATACTCCCCCCGTGGGGTCACATTAGACGGAGCAGGAAACAGCATGGGTGAATATTCGAATAGATATTGAGACGATACCTTTGCAACTAATTACTTATAATTATCCCACAAAATCTGGGGATTACTGAGAAATAACGACATTGTTGTGCAACGAAATAGAAAATGAATAGGAACGGATGGGGCGGTGGTTTCAAGTTCATTATATTTCGATTGAGAAAGTCTTTTCCTGTCTTCAGATGGGAAAAACGCCGTTTGTCGTGTTCAGTCTCGCTCGAATTGTGCAGGACATTAAACAGCCATGTTTTGATTGCGTTGTATGATTTGAAGAGTGTTGAGCGTAACAAGAAGTGATAAGTGACTGCACACAGCAGTGAGACCTCTGCCCAGACTGACTAAGGCCAGATGGAAAGGCCACGGTTGGCGTAGAGGTGGGGGTGGGATGGAGGGGAAGGAAGGGCAAAATTAACAATTTACAGCCCAGTCAGTCATATGTGAGGAAGATAACTTGACACCACTACAGCTGATCCTGGTTTGTTTGCTTGGGTCGAAAGTTGGCATGAAATCAAAACACGCTTATAGATCGAACATACTATTACATGAACATCTACAAACAAAACAACGTCAACGAAATAAATGACAGCAACAACAATAATAACAAACAAACAAACAACTTCTACCACCACGAAGACAGCAACATCCATAACTAACAACTTCACAAGCAGCCTTGAACTGACGAATAGTATGGTCGGGATCATAGATATGCAGGACTGAGATATTGAATTTCGGATTTTGAACTTTTGCTTGAAAATCAGGAATGTCACACCAAGAGGATTCAACGTCTATTGAGTTTCTATTACCCACTACTTAAAATTATTTGTCAGGACATCCGCGCTACAGTTTACCATGGTGACCACTATATTCTACAACTTTGACTACGGTCTAAACGGTAATTCTAGTTGAGAATGTTGAGTCAGAACTGAATTATATCGCTAACATAGTATACAATAAAACGTGTGATTAAGGTACAACACAAGGTGAAGATTTTGAAGACTAATTAGGAGGATCCAGCTATAGTGTTATGAATTGTAATAGCCTTCTCTATGGAAAGTATTGTACCAAAAATACTGTACTAGACACTGGATGGTGATTACAAAGAGTTATCGATGTCGTAAAAAAATATTCAGAAACTTGTCAGGAATGCCTCTGGCAGATAAGATCACGTTCAGTTGTCAAGAAGTGAATGACATCTGCAGAAAATACAAGACATACTGATTTTCATTAAGGCCTGTGATTGTTATCTTTGTTTTATTACCATGCATGTAGGCGATGTTGTCAGTTAAATGCTGGTCTTGTTGTCGATCAGTATTCAGGATACCAAAAACAAATTAGTTCTAATAGCTCTAAGTTCACAAGCATCGTTTGCCCTTGCTGAACTATCGAAAAAAGACTTCCGAGACAGCTGGCCTTACTCTAGCTGAGAACCCAAGCCACTCCTAATTCTAATCTGCAATTACTAATTATTGCCATATAACCGTTCAGAATAATGAAAAACAAGTAACACACACACACACACACACACACACACACACACACACACACACACACACACACACACACACACACACACACACAAATAAAAAAACAAAAGGAAACAAAAGAAAAAATAAAACAAAAACAAAAATAAAACAATTGAACGGTTTGGATAAAATACTTAGCTCTAAGAAAATTTGTAAACGAATATTACAATGCATTATCATTCTGTGAATCTAGTCACAGGAAAGACAAATAAGTGAATGACGGGCTGAATAATGAATGAATGAGAGTAAATAAGTGAGTGAGTGAGTGAGTGAGTGAGTGAGTGAGTGAGTGAGTGAGTGAGTGAGTGAATGAGTGAGCGAGTGAGTAAGTGAGTGAATAAGTGGGTGGTTGAATGAGTGAAAAAAGAGTAAGTGAATAATGAATGAATGGGTGAGTGAATGAATGAGTGAGTGAACGGATAAGTGAATAAGTGAGTGAGTAAGTAAGTGAGTGAGTGATTGAGTGAGTGAGTGAGTGAGTGAGTGAGTAAATGAGTGAGTGAATGAATGAGGGTCTTAGTGAACGAGAGAGTAAATTAGTGAGTGAGTGAGCGTGAGTAAGTAAGTAAGTGAATGAGTGAGTGAGTGAATGAATGAGTGAGTGAGTGAGTGAATGAGTGAGTGAGTGAGTGAGTATGTGATGTGAGTGAGTGAGTGAGAGAGTGAGTGAGTGAGTGAGTGAATGAGTGAGTGAGTGAGTGAGTGAGTGAATGAGTGAGTGAGTGAGTGAGTGAGCGAGTGAGTGAGTAAGTGAATGAGTGAGTGAGTGAGTGAATGAGTGAGTGAGTGAGTGAATGAGTGAGTGAGTGAGTGAATGAGTGAATGAGTGAGTGAGTGAGTGAGTAAGTGACTGAGTGACTGAGTGACAGAATGACTCAGTAAAATAATTAATCATTCAGGAGGACTACCTCAGTGTATTAAAAAAAAACGATAGGCCCGAATGAATGAATGATTTAATGAATATATGAATCAGTGAGTGAATGATGAATGAATGACTGAATAAATTGATGAAGGGATGAAACAGTTTTTAAAATGATGATAGGATCGATGAATAAATGAATTAAGGAATGGTTGAACAAATGAACGAATGAGTAAATTAATGATAGAATGGGACAAAAATTAATGATGAATGAATAAATGAATAAATTGATGAATGAAGCAACTTTTAAATTAATGACAGAATCAATGAATAAATGAAAAAAGGAATGAATCGAGGAATGCTTGAACAAATGAATAAAAATGAATCAGAGGAGGGATAAAAATGAATGATGAATGAATGAATGAGTCAATCAATCAATCAACAAATCTATGGAAGAATAATTAAAAGAAAGAAGAAGGGGTGACTTATACAAAAAAGAACTATCTCTGACACGTTCGTTATAATTTCCCTTTTGAAATAGTTGCCACAAAGTATGGGTGTTGAAAGCTTTACTGCAGACCAGACCTGCAGCTACTAAAAGTTCCGCACCTGCAGCCCAAGATCACAGGACCATTGTATCGTTCTGAGGCCTGAACATTGTCTAAACAACAATTCAATAAATCTTACATGCACTCTATCCAAGCTTACAATGGGCTGACAAAAACTACTCACGCTGAAAACTGTCACCGCTTAAACGGCAAAGGTGAAGAGGGCTTGAAACATTTCTGTTAAAGGGAACACGTTGCCAGGATGAAAGTTTTTCAACTTTACACTGATTCATAGTTTCGTTTGATAAAACCTGAGTTTTGTCACCTCTGTTGTGAGGAAATAAACTCATTACAAAGCGTGAATAAGGTGAAGGAGGGCGCAAAGTGAAAGATATGAATGGTAGAAGAATATGATAATGTACATCGTGAATGAAAGTAGAAGTTCTATGTTTCCCAACCCAGTTTCTAGCGTAATTGTTTTGTCTTTCAAAAGAATTACAGATGCTAACACACACACACAAACTGAAAAAAAAAAAATGGTTACCACAAATGAGAAACTTAATGGTCGGATATTACTTTTCCAGACATGGCCTTTGTTTTACTTCTCATACAGTAAGATGTTGATCTTTTAATATATGAAATCATTTTCGGATAATGGGGACAGATCCGGTATAGCTTGTTCACCAGGTCGATTTGCACTGCTACTGAAAGACAACAACACAATGGAACCAGCAGGCAAGACCGAATAGAAGAGGGCACTAAAAAAAAAAAAAAAAGAGAGAGAGAGAGAGACTCGTAGAGTTCATAAACCCCATCTATAATAGACTGCTCTCTCTCTCTCTCTCTCTCCGTCTCTCTTTCTTTCTGTCTCTCTGTGTATCATTCACACCAGTAGTCCACTGAGGCCTGGTCATTCATCACGTGCTGTGAAAGATAATCTCCGATTGGTGCAGGCCGAGAAACCGCGGAGTCAGATTTCAATAACGGTGGGGATGGAGAAATTAATGGGAGGTTGCACTGTTGTAAACAAATGAAAAGTGGGAAATTTCTATCAGGAAATTCGAGAGGGCCAGGAGCAATTCTTTAATGAGTAGGGGATGAATGGATGCAGCAGGAGCCACTTACAGTTCACGAGCTTCAGGGACTTAATAGGCTGAGTGTTCCCCGAAGCTGAGGACGCATTCATCCATCCATCAGGTGCAAAGATATTGGAGTTTAAAAAGCGAAGAGTGTTTTCTCCCTCCCTGTTATGTCGATACGATGGTCTCAGCCAGCGCAATGCCATAAGTAGCATAATATGAAGTGTCAGTCTGTGGGCCAGCTTACCGCATTTCAAATTGTCATTCTCAACACTTTAAATGCCAGTACCCTGAACAGTGGAACTTCCCAGTCACAATACATTTTCGGAATTTTAACTGCCACACTCGTCTCTATCCAATGCAAAAAGATACCACAGCAATTCTGAAATGAAGCATGTAATAATTGTTAGTGGGTATTGAAAGAGTGAAGAAAGTGGGTAATTCAATTCGGAGACGTGCCATTCAAAGGGTTAATACTCTCCTCTGGTGCCTTCCTCCCCCGCCCCTTACATTCCTCTTCCCATAATTAGTTCCATTCGTTTAATTTGTAGATGATAATGAAATCTGTCCAGGCCAGAGCCTGCGTGCATCCAGTGATCGACATGATAAAGTCACATCTGCGCGATTCTCTCCATCCCACATTTTTAGATAAGGAAAGGATGAATTATGTGGCAAAAAGCAAACAGAAAATGTTAAGTTTCAGCTATGTGGGTTCTTTTCTCGCACTTGAAGTAAGCGAGGGGTGCGAGATAGAGAAATATGGGCTTCTCTCAGGGTCAGGTTTCCTTGGGCGTTTCATTTTCAGGAACGAACAGGGTGAGCCTGCAGTCTCCTACGCTACTGAAACACGTACACACGGACCCACACACAAACACATACAACACACATACGCACATATACACACACACTCAGATGAACGAAGACAATTAATACAATATAATATTAATACTCATTCATGCACACACTTTATATGTTCATCAACAATATTAATTTTGTTCCTCGCCTTGGGAGGGGGGAGGGGAGGGTGGAAGAGAAAAGTGGGCATCACCTGTCACTCACATACACAAACATGCTGGATATGCCACGCCCCTTTCCTTCTGGTCATTCATATGAAGTACACTAGTTTGCAGTCTTTAAAAAGACCTTAAAAATGCACAACTTTGAACATAACGTGACAGACAATTCACTGAGAGCAGAAGGTCGCTAAATTTTGAAGTCATTGTTGCAGCAGAGTGAGAAGAAAACTAGACAGAGACACAGAGAGAGAGAGAGAGAGAGAGAGAGAGAGAAAGAGAGAAAGGGGGGGGGGTGCGGAAAAAGAGAGGGCTGGGGAACAAATATTTTGAAAATGAAGGGAAGATGATAATTAAATGAATTTAGAGAATGGTATGGTCTGCCGAACTCGATAATGTCAGAGAAATGTTGATACAACTGTATCGTTAACTGGAGGCTGTTGAAAATAAATTTGTTTTCTATTGTTCTTGCCGGTCTGTGGAGATACACTTTTGTTTTCCTCAGTATTGATGGCATACAAATTGCACAGCATAACCTTAAGATTTGGAGAGAAAATCATATATACAACACTCATATTGATTCAGTGACTTTGTCAAGAGTCCAGGGTCTGAGCAGCAACAGTAGGAACAACAGTTACAGCAGTAGTAAAACTAATAAAGGTAAGTAACAGTAAATAGAAATTTGTTAAATGAAGCCATGGTGAACAAACAGCAGGACACGACTTTCCTTCATAGACAACATACACCAGTACAGCCATGAATCTGAACTCGGTCATAATTAATAGGTTTCAGAGAGTGTTTTACGGATACCATCCGCTGTCCGACTGTAGACACACAATAAATCTTCAGACTTGGCCCTTGACAGGGTACCAAGCCTGCCTTTCCCCAACAGTAGAGGAAGGGAAAAAGCCTGTTGTAAAACCATAACCACAACACTTCACTACTGCTTAAACACCCCAATCGATCTCGGAATCTTAAGCTCTCTAATTCCGAGAGCGATTGAATGGTCAAACAAACTTTACTCCAAACACAGGCGAGAACCACAGATGACACACTTATAGGTTAACATGACTGGGTGTGCGAGCGATTGCGGCCAGTTAATTGTGCTTTTTAATTGTAATTTATTTCCAATAAATCGTTTTACTGCGGATTAAGGGGGCTTTGCATAATGTTCTCTATTATGGGTGCGGAAATGGAAAACACGTTTACTTCAGGGCGGATAAAAATATGGACTACTCAGAAAATGAGGAGGGGGGGGGGGGCGAAGGGGACTGGATACTTTGCATGAAAACAGTGATACTCCCTCGCCTTGGAGCAAAGGCGAGTCATGGCCTTACAAGAAGGATATAAAGTATGGAAAAGTTAGTTTTTACGATAGAGTCAAGGCTCCAGTTTTACTGTCCAATTGCTGAAATAGGGTCGAGTGCACACTGTTACATGCCACAATTCAGTATTTGTTGTTGACTATTCAGGAATAAAAACGTGGGAAAAAAAATAGAAAGGAACAGATACATGTAGATAGATCAATTGACAGACAGGTAGGTAAATAGAAAGATAGATAGGTAAGTAGGTAGGTAGGTAGGTAGGTAGGTAGACAGATAGATAGATAGATAGATAGATAGATAGATAGATAGATAGATAGATAGATAGATAGATAGATAGA
>JBCAUA010050026.1:0-11661 GCA_038406235.1 Peronia verruculata
TGGATGGATGGATGGATGGATGGATGGATGGATGGATGGATAGATGGATGGATGGATGGATGGATGGATGGATGAATAGAAAAAGTATCCAATGTATGCTAATATGTTATGATTCACATATTTGTTTCACATTTTCTGTACTGGTCAAGATCTATTTCCCTAAAGATAAATATATTGTTCATATGTCTTTATATATACATATAGACCTGTTGGTATACTATTACTTTACTATTATATGCTGCCCAGGAATACGAAGACTTATGTTCGACATTGAGAAAAAACGTGAGAGAGTAGAAAATAAACATTTCTGGCCATAAATTCAAAGTGAAACCACAAAATATGCGTAGTAGGGACAACAACTAAGGAAGATAATTTTCAAACCAAATTTCACCAGGCGCTGAAGAATCAGAGGCTGGGGGCCATAGAATTACGGACATTGCAGGTTTTGTAACCGAAATACACATTTTAGAGATCAACATAGCACAAGTTATGTATCATTGGGGGGGGGGGGGTGTAAAAACAAACAAACAAATAAAAGAACAGATCAGAGAGACAATTATTCTTTATTTCAAGCTTACATCTCGTTCACCACGGGAGAAAATGACGATTCTTCTGCCAGTTTCTTCTGTCTGTCCTCACACCCTCCAACCTCCATTACTCTTATTCCTTCTCTCTCTCCCCCTCCCCCTCTCTCTCTCTCTCTCTCTCTCTCTCTCTATCACTCTAGCTCACTGCTTGTCTCCCTTCACATGAAAATACAATTATAACCAATCATATCTTTTGGCCAATGAAATGAAGCCTCGCTATTGAAAATAGGTCATGGCGCAGGCGCACTTCCTTCCTGAGGCCATAAACCAGTCACGTGTGAATGACACCCGCCTCTGGGCCCAGACAGAGCGCACCAGGTGTGTCCATACCGTCCAGGCCGCCACCTGCCCGGCAGATTTCTGGAAAAAGAAGTTTCACAACAACAAGCCGCTTGAACGTTCGATCTTGAAGGTAGAATAATTGATCACATCTTCAGTGTCCATGAGTTCAACGTAGTGAATACCTCTCGCTAGGAATGTGATCGATCTAAATGTTTCGTTTTGTAGTTCAAATAATCTTACAAGTAATATCGACAATGTTACAGACTTTTCTGGTAATTTCTCAGGTGTTTCCGAGTTTACCATACCAAAATAAAAAGTGTGAGTTTCGCTAGTTGATTTTGTTCTCTTCTGTTTTCTTTTGTTTTATTCTGTTTTAGTTTTGTTTTGTTCTATTTTCAATTTAGATCTATTGACGACATAACTAGCAAATTTGACCTCCTTCTTGATAGGAAATTGGGAACAATGGGCTATCTTTGTGGTTTTTCTTTGTTTAATCTAAAAGTCCACGGCAGGCTAAATATTGTAATTGTATTTGATTAGCAATCCGAAGAATTTTTATTGGCGATAATGGCCACCCCCTGTAGCTGTTTTACATAATTCTGTTTACCTAAGGGTATAGAAAGAATAAATCGATTATCTTCTCCAGACTAAGGGACCACGTGAACCCCATGCTCTCTGCACCAGACCAATTGATGACAGCGTTATTTGGTTTTGTATAATGATTAATAAAAACATTTAATAGCATGACAAGGTTATTTCATTTGCTGCACCGCATGTCTCTACCTTTTCACAAATTGTAATAATGCACAAAAGATAAGGAAAGACACTGTAAGTTCAAGTATCTGATCGGGAACGTTTTGCTTCGTCTATTCCCTTATAATAAAATAACGTGCATTATTGTATTAATTAACAATTCTTTGATGGTCTTTGACATGTAATTAGGATATTTATGTAAAATGATGATGACCAATGTTGACGATACACTCAGCAGTACAGAATTATTACAATGGAGGGAGACAGAGATAATTGTATCATACATGTATGTGCGGACGGATCTGTTATCAAACCAACATGTTGGAAATGCAAATCAGTCCCTCCATATACAAACCTGGATCACGGGGAACAATCTATTCAGTACTTTTTAAAAAAATAATAATAACAAAGAATAATAATGAATAAATAAATTTTAAAAAAAATAATACAACAAATGAATAAAAGAAAATGTAAAAAAGATAATAAAGAAAACAAATGTCAAATTCAATTATTTATGAATACTTTCTGGAAAGATCAGAGACAGCTTGGAAATACGATACTTTTGTCCTGTTGTTTGTTTTGTGGATTTTGGAAAAAAAAACAAAGAAACAATTTACAAACAAACAAAAATGAGCTCAGACTCACTTTCAAATGTATATTTTCCTCAATTTCAGATTTCACAGACAGAAAACCCCTGTTGTAATTTTAACTCCATTTTCTTTTTTTTCTCTCTCTCTCTCTCTCTCTCTCACTCTCTCTTTCTCTCTGTTTGTAAGCAAATATACTGCAGGGATGTCACAAATGTATTGCAAAGATGTCACAAATATACTAGAAAGATGTCATAAATGTACTGGACAGATGTCACAAATGTACTGGAAAGATGTTATAAATGTACTGGACAGATGTCACAAATGTACTGGAAAGATGTTATAAATATACTGGACGGATATCTCGAATGCACTGGAAAGATGTTATAAATACACTGGACAGATATCTCGAATGTACTGGAAAGATGTCATAAATGTACTGGAAAGATATTAGATAAGTGCTGGAAAGATGTCATAAAAGTACTGGACAGATATCACAAATGTCCTGGAAAGATGTCATAAATGTACTGCACAGATGTCATAAATATACTGGAAAGATGTCATAAATGTACTGGACAGATATCACAAATGTACTGGAAAGATGTCATAAATGCACTGGACAGATATCACAAATGTACTGGAAAGATGTCATAAATTTACTGGAAAGATATTATAAATGTACTGGACAGATGTCATAAATGTACTGGACAGATATCACAAATGTACTGGACAGATGTCACAAATGTACTGGAAAGATATTAGATAAGTGCTGGAAAGATTTCATAAATGTACTGGAAAGATGTTATGAATGTACTGGACAGATGTCACAAATGTACTGGAAAAATGTTATAAATATACTGGACAGGTATCACAAATGTACTGGAAAGATATTATAAACGTACTGGAAAGATATTAGATAAGTGCTGGAAAGATGTCATAAATGTACTGGACAGATATCACAAATGTACTGGAAAGATATTATAAATGTACTGGAAGGATGTCACCAATGTACTGGGATAAATGCTACACATCTCTTACCGACAAAAGTAGGCACGGGATGATTTATTTTTTGCTTCTGCACACTAACTGTGAAACACGCTGTGCATTTGTGTGAATGAAAATTATATTCCCCATGCGGAAAAAAGATTGAGGTCAGCAGGAGGGCTTGGAGCTGCAGTCAGAAATTGAACCATGGGGCAGATCTCCTGAACATGGGTCTTAAGGGAGATCGAGGGTGGAGAATAATCAATGTGGGTAAGAAATAAAAGAACAACATTTGGCGAAATTTAGATCTAAAAGTACCCCCCCCACACACACACACACATACACAACCTTTTTAAGCATTTTAAAGCTTCTTATCCTCAAAAAAAAAGTAAAAAGTTACTTTTTCCTGACAAAATGTGACATTATTTTCGTATTTTTTTTATTTATTTATTTTTTTTAAAAGTATTATTATTATTATTGCAAGTACAGCCTCGAAGTTTCGCACATTTCATTTCCATTTATTTCTACAAGCAGCTGGCTACTTTGTATTTTGATATATTAGGAACTGTTTTTTTTTTTTTTTAATGGTTTTTAATTTGATTATTTTATATTTAATCCTTAATATTACATTCAATCCTTAAAATTTTCAATTTCTTAACTATGAACCACTCTAATGTTTTGTTTTGTGTTTGTCTATGTTGTGGTTTAACGACACATCAACACGATTACGGCTATATTGTGTCAAACATGGTAAGATACGTTTACACATCAAGAAAAAAAGAGAAAGAAAACGGGACAGAAGTGAAGAGAGAGAGAGAGAGAGAGAGAGAAAAGAGATGTCACCGCTGGAACGTCGAGGATGGCATTCCGTGGGAGAACTCCCACCAACGGCGAGCTTTCATTGCCTGCAGGTGGGAGCAAAGAAACTACTTATATACCCCGGGTCCGGGTGGGGGAGGGGGGAGAAAGAGCCATTTTGAGCGCAAGCAAATCACGTGTCTTTGCCAAGAACAAGCGGTGTAACACAAGCTCGTAAAAAAAAAACAACTATACTTTATAAGTAACAGAACATTTTGAAATATTCACTATGCGATGAAAATATTTTTTTCCTTTCATTGATTCATTTATTTTTTTTTTTCTTCAGAATTTATTTGCTACATGTATTTCAAACAACAAGAGAAAAGGCGATTTTTTTTTTCTTATTGCAATGTTTGTGTTACACCGCTTGGTCTTAGTAAAGGGAAGCAACTTAGCTGGTTGAAGAAAAGAAAATGCTCTTTAAGCTTCTAACTCTCAAACCTCTGACCCAGATACTCGACTGCCTCCTCTCTTTCTAAACTTTCGACCAATCGAAAGACAATACATGCAGGATAACAGAATAGTCAGTTCTTTTTATTTTGTCACTGGGTTAAAATGACAATACCTAGATCCCCTTTCCAAAGATTTATATCGACTTTCAAAGCTCTACTATGCAGCAGTCTGGCAGTTGGAGGGTTGAACTGACATAGCAGCTTAATTAAAATTTACCTTTTTTTTTTTTTCGGCAATCCAAAAAACAATTAAGGACACACTTTTTGCTCCTGTTCGGAAATTTAACGTGGAATAGGAATATCCCGAAGGTAACCAACAACAGTTGAAATGGGCAATTTGACCTCAGCCATGGGTTAGATATTTACAGGACATCCCTTTGCTACATTTGAGGAAATCGAAAAACAGACATGTTATTACATGAACCCAACTCCCCCGCGGGGGTCCGGGATATGTAAGTAGGTTCTCTGCTCCAACTTGTAGGCTGAGTTGATCACATAACACAATAGTGTTATGTTATTTTTTTTTACAACGGTTGTGGACAGCTGAGATAACCACCACTATAGGAGGTTGAAAAGCTTATAAAAACTATAACCATAACTTGCAGGCTGTGGGTGCTATGAGCAAAATGAGGATAAACCACAAACATCTCAAGAACCAGATTCTCTGACTAAAACAGCAACATTTGAACATAATTATGTGGGACAGAACTGCACAAAGTGGACTAGACTTTAATAACTTTCTAACGGAGTGCTAGACACAAGAATGTCTTTTAAGGTTACAATCGCATTCCCCTGCAAAACTTCTTAAACTGAATTTTAAATGAATGTGGACCTTAAAATGCTATTCGAGTAATGAGGGTTTGGATATAAAGAACATCTCGAAAGCTTCCTGTTCTTTGCTGCTTATTTCCCTTGCTTCTGAACTTTACATTTTTTGCTGAATCATTCATGAGATCTCATGTCATTTGCTCCCTGAGCTGTACAGCTAAGTTATACTTTTATTTTATTTTATATATGTATGTAGAATGTTCCTGAATGTCATGGGAATTATCCTTTATATACTGTTCAAAATAAGAGTACAACTTGCCTTCCAAGAAAAGAAAACTAGGCATACAAGCGAGTAGTTAATACCATTCCTAGAAACAAACGTTATGCACATCAAGTAAGAAAAGACAAAATCCCATAGTGTCGGCAGTACAGGGTAATAATAAACCAAAAATGTAGTTTTAATCCTAAATTTTAAAAATCTTGATAGATTTTCATTAAATTCTTCACAGCAATTGTTCGTTTATTTTAGTGTGTTAGGTTATCTGCAAATTGGCAGCCTTTATCTTATAGTTCAAGATGAAACAAAAGCAGTGGTTATAATGACGATGATAATGAAAAACGAGACGCGACACGATGAAAGCAGGCGCTCGTCAAACTGAGCCGACCGGAGAAATCACCTGTTTTTCAACAGTGAATGAATTTTTAACGTATTTTTTGTTTCTTCACCACACCCTTCTATATCAATCTAAAAATGCATTTCAGAGTTCAACTGACTGAGAAAGAGCAAGTAAAGACCCAAAACTTGAAATTTAATGGCATGGCCTAACAAAGGTAAAGAAGGATTTACAAAAGTGATCGGCCATTTTCTCATTAATTTTTCAGTTGCAGTAACCGGTCACCCCCATTTAATTGCTAATATCTCAACTTCTACTTAAGGTAGACCAATGCTTTTTTCATACACTGAAAGGGAAATGAATAATCATACGCTCAAAATTTGACGAACGCCTGATTTCATTGTGTCGCGTCTCCAATGTTTTTCACCTTCTTCAACCTCTTACATGTCGAGTTCCCAGACTGCTGTTTGTCTGTTACTTTAGCTATCAGTTAACAGCCCGTCTTAAAATTTAAAACATTTTAATACAATAAACACAGACAGAGATTTGAATCATCACAACCAAGGTTTTTCTTTTTTTTTTTTAGATTTCTATGTTATTTGCTTTTCTTGAATTGTTTTGCTAGTGCCGGTCAGACAGTTCTATTGCATTTTTGTATATGTATAAAATGATGATGAAAACAATTATTATTGCCCTGACAAAAATCCATGCGGGCTCGAAAATTTGGCAGAGATTTGACCATCACAATCAAGTTATAGATTTCTGTGTTATTTGTATTTCTTGAATTGTTTTGCTAGTTGCCGGTCTGACAGTTCTATTATATTTGTATAAAATGTTGATTAAAAACAATGGTGATAATACTGCTATTGAAATGTCAGTGAGTGGCAAACGGTCTCTGTTATCTTTCAAGAAATTATTATCATTTCCGTATGAAGATGATGATGACGCCAAAGACCATGAATAAGCAAAACAGTAAGGTAATATTTATATGAAAGATATACCATATTATTTACGATTATACGTTTTATTTGTTGCCCTGAAGAAAAATCAACAAGGCTCGAAAAGTTTTACCAGTTACATCAGCGTATCCACATTTTACAAAACGTATCTCTACTGGTGTTTGTTTCCTTCTCAATGTGTATTTAGTTAGTAACAGGTAGTCTTAAATTTTAAGACATTTTTATATAATGGTGGTGACGCTGGTAGTGCATTTTGTCCTTATGTTAATTTTGACCTCTGTGCTTTCAAATGCTTACCCGTTAACACATACATCAAAGTTTAAAAAAATAAGAAACACTCTATATGATCCTTATCTCCCATTCCCCAACCCCTTCCTTACCCACCCGCCCCTCCCCTTCCCCAAATCCCCCCCCCCCCATCTCCAATAGGAAGTAAATACCAACAACAATAATAACAACAACAACAACAACACTAACACCTTCAGTCAGACAGTTACTGATGTTTTCAGCATAATGGTTGTGGTTCAATATATTATTGTGAATGAGTGAGTGAGTGGGTGAGTGAGTGAGTGAGTAAGTGAGTGAGTGAGTGAGTGAGTGAGTGAGTAAGTGAGTGAGTGAGTGAGTGAGTGATATTGTGAGTGAGTAAATGAGTGAGTGAGTGAGTGAATGAGTGAGTGAGTGAGTGAGTGAATGAGTGAGTGAGTGAGTGAATGAGTGAGTGAGTGAGTGAGTGTGTGAGTGAGTGAGTGGGTGAGTGAGTGAGTGAGTGAGTGGGTGAGTGAGTGAGTGAGTGAGTGAGTAAGTGAGTGAGTGAGTGACTGAGTGAGTGAGTGAGTGAGTGAGTGAGTGAGTGAGTGAGTGAGTGAAAGGGAGTGGGGGGGGGATGGTCGAAAAGATAGATACCCTGCCAACAAGCCAGCCAAACAGATCAACCGATCTACCGACCAAAAGAAAGAGAGAGAGAGAGACAGACAGATTGGCAGATAGCCAGACCGACAGACAGACAGATAGACATACAGACCAAGAGAGATTCCGACAGGTCTAATTTGATCTGATCTTTTCAAAACTACTTAGCCATTTGATTATGAAAAATATTTCTTCTTTTCATGTTAAAAAAGAAAGAAATAAAAATAAGAAAGAAAGAAAGAAAGTAAGAGAGAAAGAAAGAAGCAGACCAAGATCAAGTTTTAATAGGCCGTTCGGTCTTGTACAATAGAATTATCCCAGCCTTAGAGAGAAGAGAGAGAGAGAAAACATCATTTTCTCATAAGGGCTGGTGCTTTCTTCATTTTGTACTTCAGGTCAACACCTTTCCTTTGTAGCACACAGACACCACATCTTCAGGAGATTAAATCTGTCACCCTACCTTTATTAAACCTATTCCTTTCTGTCGCTTTGCTGATATTCAGTTGACTGGTATACTGTTTTAGATGAGTTGTTAGTACCAATAATGTAGACAACAGACTCATTCATGATTCTCAAATATACGTGATTAATTACCATGGCAACAATGATTAGTTCCGTATCTGAAACCAAGCAGAGGTTTAGTCCCCAAAGGATCAGGGTTAACCGATCAATCCTGGATAAGTCACGAATAGCTTTAGCTTTGGGGAGAATTCTCAGAATGAACCACTGATTGCTAATTTGCTTTGATGTAGCACGGCTAAATTACTGCGGTATTTACAGGATTCTGTTGCACCCCAAAACTCGCTGATGCTGCTGCTAGTGGACAAATAACGTTGTGAAAGGCTATAACGAGCTTGTTTTGCACGATGCTGTGCCCTGTTCACTGTGTGTGTAGCTTTTTAAAGCCACCCTTTGCACCAGGACATTCATTACTTTACCTTTGCCTCCGTCTATGATTAATCTAATCCGGCTCAGCGATCAAAGCTCGCCGTTTGAAGTCTCTCGTTTTATGTGAAATGTATACACAGAATTGCAGCTACTAGAGCAAATAAATAAAATACTTTTTTTTTTGGGGGGGGGGAGGGGGGGGGGGGTTGTCTCTATATCCATCTGATCATTAACTATGATATATAGCCTTGCCAAATAATTACAGTATTTAGAGGTAAGCAGGAGCAATAAAGGCAATGATCTCAACTATTAACGATGCCAATTCGAGGGCTGTTTTTGTTTTGCAAGTTAAATACAGAGGCCAACAATTATTATGTTCGTTGAGTGAGCAAACAGCTGGGATGTAAGATTTCGTACAGTAGTTTAAAAATGCAGTTATAAATAGTCAATTTAGGGTCCAATTGATCTGCCTGTTTACGTTAATTTGCTCAGATTATATATTGATTGCATAAAGCGGTTAAAATTGACACATTGTAGTGATGTAGCAAATTTTTGCAGTTGACCAACCAGGACTGAACACGTTTTGACGGCATAAGAATGTTAGTGTTAAAAATCTTCTTTTCACTCCAGTTTAAAAAAAAAAAAATGTATTCAACCTACATTTAATCTGGTCTTTATTAAAATTACCGTGAAAGACTACGAGAATTAATACTGCTTAAGAGCGAGCAGTTTTATACTACGGTTTGTTAGACAATAGATAGCGTGACAAATATATGTCTTATAAAGACTACAATTTGCTTCGATCAAGATGTAACTGTTGTATTGTGTGGTACCCTTAAATGGGTAGAGACGTTATGATCTCCCTAACCCTCCATCTTACCTCCTATTGAACTAACAACATTAACACGTTTTAATGTCCCAGCCAAGGATTAGCCGGTGAGATCCCCAACGGCCATTTTCCGAGTGCTTGGCAACGCCAGTCGGCCATTACAGGGCATCAAGAAACGATCTGACTCTAGGTCTTGTGTAACCAGTTACTAGGCTGTGTTGACACTGCGCCTCTTGGTGGCATGAGCACTTGCTTTCATTGCATTTTGTGCCTGACCACCTTACTTGAACACAGTGTGGCACGCTCCAACGCCCCGTCGACACGTTTCACGGGGGCCATCACGATACACCGAATGCCTTCGATTGCTATGTTTTGTCACGAATCAATACGATGAATCTTACAGAGCAATGGAGGGAGATAGTTCGAGGCTATAACTTTCATAGTCACAGTGCCTCCATTAGGATACAACATTCTCGACAGTTCGAGAACTGTTTGAAACGACATATTATTTCTCTATACTACATTGTATTCAGAATCTACTCCCACCCCTCTCCTCCTGATTCCCCCCCCCCCCCTCTCTCTTTCCTCTCTCTCTCTTTCTCTCTCTCTCTTTCTCTCTCTCTCTGCCTCTCTGTGCCACCCTCGTAGTCTCTGTTTCATTTTTCATTTCGCAAAAGATCCAATTATCTCCAGAAAACCCCACTTAAATGAAAGGATTGTGATCTCTACTCTTCTTCCTTAGAAGATGAGGCGATTCAACCCCTGATCTCTTCTATACCAATATTGTTATAACGTTGTGATCTGACTGAGTTGAAAAACCACAGCCTCACAAAACAGAATCACATTCAAGTATCAAATGAACAGAGGATTAATGGATTTTCTCCTGCAATGTTCCTCAGTCTTGATGGGAGCTTTAGCAGGGATATTAACGCCCGCTTGATCTATTCATCATTTGGTCCTTCTATTACCTACATTTTCACACACACAGTAATGCTCACTTTGTTTTATGCTAAGAATTTGCAGCTGCAAAAACAAAAAGGGGCGACGTATTACTTAATGCCCAACATTACAGATATGACAGTAATTAGATCTATATCAATTACCTGAAAACGACTGAAGTCCGTTTTAATTCTTTATTTCAAAAAAAGATATTATGTGTGCAATTTTTAGCTTTGCCCTTAGACGTTGTTTTTGCGGCCTCAAACACAGAGGTTATTAAATTAATAGAGAAAAAAAAATCCTGATTATTATCCATAAGAGTAGATTTTAAACTGCTAAAAGTAAATGATTTCTCTAGAGCCTGTACTGTACATGCATAAGCGTCATAAATGCTCTCTATTCTTCTTATTATTATTTCTCTTGAAAGTAATCGCTAGTTAATCAATTTTTTTCAAAAAGCAGACAAAGAAAAAAAAGGCACCACAGAAGTCTTTATCACTCCATAGGCCAGTTTCGCTCGGTCATGTCACTTTGGAAAGTGAACTGAGACAGACAGACAGACAAACGTACCAAAAACATTATAGCAAACACTCGCCTGTCAAAAGCCAGCTTCAATGTGCGGCTGACCTTTCGCGATATTTTCATTTTCTCCTTTGAGAGGACCAAAGTTACCGATCATCCTTTTCGTCCACTGTTTTCGCACCTGTCATTCCGACCTGGGACTACATCCGGGGAGCTTTGTGTCCATTGGCGGTTAGCGCAAGTATTCCTACGCCATATGCGTACAGGCGGCAGAATCTCTCCGCGGAGTTGTGCTGAGTACATCTAAGGTTGAGAGGGAAATGATTTTCTATAAAGGACATGCGAAAGAAGATCAGAGTTATCTGACCAAGAATGTACGTATGAATGATGTGTAAAAGGATGCATGTTTTATTCTTGTTGTTGTTTTTTCGGCTTACTCCAACCAATTGATCACAGACCATTTAATCTTGCTTGTGTGTGTTTTTGTATGCGAGTGTGCACAAGTAAATTTTCAAGTGGAAAGACAGAAAGACAGATAGACGGAAAAGGGGACAGAGAGACAAAGAGTCAGTTGATAGATAGACAGACAAGCAGGTAGACAAACAGATAGATAGACTGATAGATAGAGAAATAGACAGATGAACCGACGGGCAGACAGACAGGCATAGATAGATAGATAGATAGATAGATAGATAGATAGATAGATAGATAGACAGACAGACAGACAGAC
>JBCAUA010050059.1:0-11660 GCA_038406235.1 Peronia verruculata
TGAGTGAGTGAGTGAGTGAGTGAGTGAGTGAGTGAGTGAGTGAGTGAGTGAGTGAGTGAGTGAGTGAGTGAGAGAGAAAACAAAACAGGCATACCGCTAGACAGACCTTACTGCAGACAGAAGATACACAGACCGAAGAAAAGCTGGAGGAATTGATGGATTAATGGGTGGATGGATCAATAGAGAATGGAAAGAAGGTCAGACAGCACTTTCATTGTAAAAGCGACAGCAAGAGAGGGAGTGAGGAGGAACTGGCGAACGGACAAAACGGACAGAGGCAAAAACAGCAGAGAACGGACAGAAAAACAGCAAGATCGGCTGACAGACAGGACCGGAGGAGAAGTGGATGGATGGATGGATGGATGAATAGATGGATGGATGGCTGGATGGATGAATAGATGGATGGATGGATGGATGGATGGATAAATAGATGGATGGATGGATGGAAAAACGGATTAATCAATGGACGAGGGGATGGACGGAAGGTCAGACATGATAAACTATACTAACAGACAGCTAACTGGTCTTTGTTTGTTCAAGATCACGTCAAAACTGTTTTGTGTGTTTGTGGTCCTTGTTTTTTCAAGATCACATGTCAAAACTGTTTTATGTGTTTGTGGTCTTTGTTTGTTCAAGATCACATGTCAAAACTGTTTTGTGTGTTTGTGGTCCTTGTTTGTTCAAGATCACATGTCAAAACTGTTTTGTGTGTTTGTGGTCCTTGTTTGTTTAAGATCACATGTCAAAACTGTTTTGTGTGTTTGTGGTCTTTGTTTGTTCAAGGTCACATGTCAAAACTGTTTTGTGTGTCTTCTTGGTTAGCTGTCTGTTAGTATAGTTTATAACAAAGATGACTAGTTTTGTCTGAGAATTCAGAACCAGCCTTTGTTGCTCCAAATTAGCCACCACTTAACATGGCACACAGGTAGAGCATCTTCTTCAGACATTATTTTTTTTTTAAAGATGTGCCATACCGTTTTCTTTGGATTGTTCTTCCATTGTTATCGCCCATATGTGTGTAGATCTGCATCTCTCACTACTCTCAGTCTTACAGGCTGTACAGGATCAGGGCCATCACTTTACATCTTCAAACACAAACCCGAACAAGTGCAAATGTAATGTAATTTGAAAAACTAAAGCTCTGCTAATAGACAGGAAAGGAGAGAACCAGTGAGAGGTGAAAGAGAGAGAGAGAGAGAGAGAGAGAGAGAGAGAGAGAGAGAGAGAGAGGAAGATTCAAAGATGGAAAGGTGTGACTCTGAGAAAAGAGGGAAGAGAAAGATAGAAACGACAGGCAAAAAGATAAATTGACTTTCTGACTCGCAGAAAATGAAGTGGCTCACAAGCCACTCAACTGGCCAGATGAATGGATAGACGGATGAATGGATGGATGGATGGATGGATGGACTGATGGGTGGATGACTGGATGGATGGATGAATGCATGGGTGGATGAATGGACAGACAGATGGAAGATAAATTAAACAGATGAATGGACCAGCAGATAAACTGATAATTATATCAACTGCTAGTATTAGTGGAGAAGCAAATCAAATACATAATTTGACGTCTTTGAGTAGTTTGACAAGTGTTATCCTGTGATTTTAACATTATCTAGTGTGGGTGCTGGTACAACAGAATGAACGGATGAACGATTCATAGAGAAATCAAGCAACACACAATGAAAACAACAAAATGGTCAACGCTAATGCGTATTAAAAAAAACACCAATTTATTCATGTGCGTTGGAAAGGTTTACTAAAACATCAGGACAACATATATATATAAATAAAATACCAATGACGAAAATAATAAAACAATAATATAAAGAAAAAAGTTGGACCATTCTGAATTGTCTGATATTATGTCTTACACTAGGAAAGAGGAATCCGTAGTAATAGTGATAGCAAGGCCTACTCCTCTATGTTGCTCAGTTCTCTGCCACAATGTTTTCCCACTATAATGCATGATTGTAACTACATGTATGTGAGAATCAGAAATTTAATACCACATCAAAATCAGAGTCATGTTTGGGGGAAACTTGCTGTTTTGATTATATTACATGATATATCTCCTGTGTTTTGATCTCCATTAAACTACTTTTTTTTTTCTATGTATGTAAGTTCTTTTCCAGGGACAAGGAAGGTATAAAAAGCACAAGACTAGGTCCTGTAAATACACTCGGAACACAATCTATGTATACATATATATCAAGGATGTCAGTCTGTCTACATGAAGAAGTAAGAAAAGTTAATGGTATATTCTTTACCAGTGCGTAAAACTATAGTATGTTAATGATAGGTAATACTGGATTTGGGGCCAACTGTGAAATTACTGACAACCAAAAAGTAGGAAATCCTACTAAAGTAGGAAATTTGACATCCCTTACATACTTACATATAAAGTTTTTATGTTATATGTGTATATATAGACATGTTTCCTTTTTTTTTTTTTTTATACAGTGTAGTAATCATAATACTATGGATATCAGACATCAAAAGAATAGTAAGCCAGTAGCTGGGAATTTCAGAGAGAATACCAGACAAACAGCCTAGGACATTGTGTTCCTGGGCTCAGTGATGGTAGTTTTGGCAAAAGTGAAACTGAACACATAAAATGCATGTTGAGCATGAATTCAAAGATAATTTAATTGATTGAACAGAAAAGTTGTTACAGCTTCAGACGAAACTGGCTCTGTACAGCAATATTGTCAGTATTGTCAAAACACTAAAAAATTCCTAACTTCAAATCAGTCAAAGTTTAAAGTATTCCCTAATTAAAAACAATAGGGCCTACTTATTCTACAATGACACTTCACCATTCAAGCAAGCAAATCTATTCCCTTTTGCAGATAAAAAAACACTAATTTCACAAAAACTATTTATCTCACACAAAGATTCATCTCTTTAATGTCAAAGAAAACAAAAACGACAATAACAACAACAATGATTTCAATAAAAATTTCTCATTTCAATTAATTTAAAGTATTTTCTAATATCAATATTAAAAACATTGATTTCACACGAGAGTTCCTCACTTCAACACAGTATTATCTAATTCATACACAAAACAATTCTCACAATGAGCCTGTAGTCTCCTCTTTCACTTGTGTGCTCATGATTTTTGGATAAGTTAATTTTTCACCAATAATCCAATTGCATATATATATTACGTTCTTGAAAAAACAATCTCATATTTCTGTATGTGTTAAGTGTATGAAAAAGAATAATAAGATACAGTTGTAAAAAACTGTACCACCGAGAGATTTATATACCAACTATCATAAACCTATCTCAGCTCTTTTAAGTTTACACACATGTAATTACCAGAATAACCAGAAAAGTGTTGTGATTCCTGGAAATTTCAATATTATTAGCAACTGCTTCTTTACAACAGTTACATTTTACATTTATGTAACCCATAGTCTTGTCGATCATCACACAGTCATTGAAGATTTCGTTACAGTAATTAGATGGTCTTAATAAGTTTGACCCAAACACAGCTTCATTAAAGAGCTGCCGTGGGATACAATGTCCCAAATACAATGTTTGTGGTCCCACGGTTACCTATTACCATCTTCGCACTCATGCAACAGCAAATAACATAGAGAAAACAATTATAAAGAATTGTTGTTTAAATGTGCAAATTGTCTCATACTTATTATGGTACCGATGTAATAGAAACCAGCAAAGATAAAAAACTGCACAAAGGTGTTATTAAACACACATTTCAAATACAACATAAAAAGCCCACATAAATAGCAGAGCAAGAAAGATAAAACTGGTTGAAAAAAAAAATCACTTATCTCCTCTCCGGTTACCCTCAATTCACACTTAAAAAGAATGTACAAGTAGGCTACATGTAAAATAGGTCAAGAAAACATCAGGATGAGGGATTTCAACCATATTTGAACTGAAGATCCATAGTTTCTCACTGTAATCACATACTGGCAAGCATAGTTGAACAGTTATATAGTTTACAATACTGGCAATGTACAATTCTGTATGTGTATAAGTAACAGGATGACCTAAAAGTCCTAGGATACTACATGATGGTGAATTAACTTAATGGACAAATCTTTATTTCTAAAAAAATAAAAATAAAAATACAAACAACAATGTATTTTAATAACTGAGCTAGCAGAAATATCAGAAATACATGTAGCAGAAATAAAATCAGTCAAATCACAAATCAAAAAGACACAAAAATCTGGGCAGCCCCCCCTAAAAAACTGATAACGTTGGTGTTTTTGGATTTTCCAGGCACCCTGTCAAACTGACCATGTTATCTCTCTCATGTCATACTAATAGTAATGGTCTCTCATACTTACTTACTTACTTATCCGAACTTGAGCTTTGGCTCTTCGACCTGACGCTATGGAAAAATATATGTATGTCTTCTTTAGTTGTTGAGGGGTTGAGTACAAGGTGTTCCAGGTTGAAAGTACACAAACATATTGAATATAGCACAAAAGAGTTCACCAATATCAAGGGAAATCCCCATCGACTCATGTCCTTGGCCTTGCTTCATCCACAAGTTTGCCTTATTAGACTTCTCGATATGACCCTTTTACGGTGGGTAGGAAGATTATGACTAAATCACTCGTGAGTGGCAGATTCATAGTTTATTGAACATCGACACTTGAAAGTGTCTTTAAAGCAAAATGAACACTTTGAAGAACTAGATATAGACCTAGCCCTGAACGTTTAGTTCTAGACTGGAGCTCAAGTGAAAGCGAAAAGGTCTTAATTAATTCATTCATGCAAGAATATTTATGAACCATCATTGTCTCCATGGCTGTCTAGGATATTCTGCATGTACTCGAAAACAGATGAATGAAAGAAAGAATTAATTCATGTAGGACTAGAATAAACTTTCATTACAATCTGAGTGATATTTTGGGCACTCTAGACGTATCAAGAGTTGTATTCGGCAAGATTTAAGTAATTGACATGGTCAATTCATCTGCCAAATGACCTCCACTGTCTCTAGTATAATCGGTATCCTTAACATAGTGTAGAGTGGATCGCAAAGATGAATGCTGTGGATTATCACACCTGCAGATTTTTCTTTCAAGGTTTCTTTCTCTCTCTCTCTCTCTCTTCTTACCGATTTCACTGATTCACTGAAAAGTAAGTAGTCATTATACCTGTGTTTGTTTTTTTCCTGAGTTCCTGTGTGTGTGTGTGTCTGTCTGTCTGTCTGTCTATCTGTCTGTCTGTATGTGTCTGTGTTGTATTGTCGCTTTGTCCATTTGTTACTTTTGTTTCTACTGTTTTCTCTTTTTCTTTTCTTCGTGATAAAAATATTTAACGAAGAAATTCAAATCTTATGTCGCTTAATAAGATTGCCAGGGAATTGGTGCCCGAAATCCCTCATCATTTCTCTTTCTGAATGAGATCTATTATTGAAATCAGACAGCCTGCATTTATAATAACAGCAACAACTAAGAATGAAAATTAAAATAATAATAATAAATTTTAAAAAATAGAGCTAAAGATCACAAAGCAAACAAAAGAACAAAGATATCCAAACGACAAAGATATCCAAATTCTAAGACGAAAACAACACCGATAACAACAACAATAACAACAACAACAGTACCATACACCTCAATCTAATGTGGCTTTCAGGCTATCCAGTGATTTGTCAACTCTTGAATGTACAATGTACATAAAGTTAATCAGATCAGGGTCATGTGTCAAGATTCTAGATGAACAGCCTCACCTCATATATGAAATAAACCTCTTCCAGATCTCTCTCAAACTTAAAGTATTATATTCCTTTTTTCTTCTATGTAGTTCCATACTTAATGCAGGGCCTCCTGCTTTTTTTTTTTTTTAAACATTTTTGTCTCTTTTCTTTCCTTTTCTTTCTTTTTCTGTTTTTTTTTTTTTTTCAATAGGAAGAAACTACAAACTGCGAATCGATATATAGAGCAGAACAACGAGGTCACACCGACGCGCGCGTGGTTACGCCCGTTACGTCGTAGTGGGCAGAAAACGTACACTTAGTGTTGAATTGAGCCTAAACTTGTCTCACTGAAGGCTATAAGAGAACGAGGAAATGTTCGAACTGATCCTTTTTCACACACACACAAAAAATGTGGAAAACAATGTAGAATGTCAAACCCTGAACATTTCTTCTCTGTTTTCACTGATGATTCCTAGAACCGCAAAATGTGTATAAATGCTATCTGTTGTCATACCTTTATCAGGCATGCTTTCATTCTTTTTGATATGGACACAATGAGCACAGAATTTCTAACATTATATTTAACATTATCATTATGTCTACAATACTGAGAACAACCGCTGGCCGTTTGAACGTTTAGAACCGATAGCTTCCCTATACCCCTTTGATTGTGAATAACGAGTTGCCGAATTTTATTTTATAGGGCCTATTACTGTTATAGACATCGAGTTTTATTTTATAATAAAAATCGAGTTCCCGAGTTTCACTGTTATTATTATTATTGTAAAATCATTTCAATTCTAATCAAATCGAGACAATGTGCAAAATGTTCACTAACACCAATGGAATCCGTCCAACATTTAGCATTTTAAGAATATCACAGATAGAATAAAAAAATGTTTCTACATATTTTGTTTGTTTATTTGTTTAAAAATATTTTTGTACAGTATGGATGGGAATATATATAGGCCTACGTACTTTTTTTTTTTTTTTTTCATTCTTTTTAATCTTTTTTGGTGTAAACTCCATATCTCTGCTTTTCTTGGTTCTCTCGTAATCGTCATTAATGGGCTCAAATTCAGAGCGAGGTATATAGTTCTAGCCCACCAGTCTTGAAGTGCAACGACCGTGACCTTCAGGTTGTATAACTGTTTTGGCCCTATTGTGAACGTGTGAAGAGAGAGGCCGCATTGACGGTGCTGTGGAGGTTACGGTGTAGGCCCTATACAAGCCTTTCAACCTCCTCTGGGGAGGTTATCACTTGAATGCACATCCAGGATCTCTTTCCTAGGAAAACAGCTATTTGTCTGATAACTCAGATACTAAATATAGAAGATAGGCTTATTTCAAGTGAAATAAGAAGGATGAGAAGCTAACAGAGCCTCCACACCTACATATGGACACGATGGTGTTACTCGAAAAGGTAATCGGTAAAACAAAACCACAGTGTGGATCACAAGAAATGAAAGAATTAATTCGGACCTATCATCTCGCCAAAATATTCAGACTGCTTGATTTTTTGGTCGGTGCGTTGCACCGGCCTCAGACAGCGCGGCGCCAGTGACGTACAAGACTGCAGAAGAAATGTCAGACGGTTGATAAAAACACACTACATTTTGATTAAATGGTAAAATTATTAGCATTTTTGAACTCGAAATATGAGGATTAGTAAAGTCTCCGCGTACATGGCCCGTTAACGTGCTCAAAAGCAATTAACATTGAATAAAATTTTTAAAATCGGCATGTAATCAGATCCACTGTGCCCTACTTTGTCTAAACTCCCTTGTGTTGTCTTTTGTCACACTGCCGCACTGCACATATCACCTTGAACTCGGTATGCTGTTAGCCTTAACCCAGCATTGGAAATGCAGGTGTGGATGACAGGCATTGACAAGTAGCGGCAGTGGTTTCCCAATTTAATTTAAAACTAAAACGTTGTTACGAACGGACTTGTGTAGGCCTTTAAACAGAGATCATCACAGCACACTGGCCAGTGGATAATTTCAACTGAACCAACACTTTTGAGTCACCATTGTAGAATGTCCAAACAACAACAACAACAACAACAGCAACAACATCAACAACAACAGCAGCAGAAGCAGCAACAAAACAAAACAAAAAAGCACCTTGTTTATTGCGTAGGTCTAATTCTATCTTCTGAAGCTTTAGCCTTTGTACCCAAACTTCCTGGTTCATTCATACGTAATTTATCAATTAATGAGATGCGACACGATGAAATCAGGCTCTCGTCAAATTTTGAACATGTGGAGTTATTGGAATCACTGTACAGAGAATTCATTGCTCTTTCAGTTTTTCGAAAAAAATGTTTGTTCTACCTTAAGTAGAAGTTGAGATAAATTCAATTGAAGAGGATGGGGTGACCTGTTGCTGCAGCTGAATTTTTTGAGAAAATGGGCGATCACTTTTGTAAATCCTTATTAATACTTGTTAGGCCATGCTACTTAATTACAATGTTTGGGCTTTTACTTGATAGATTTCAGTAAATTGAACTCTTGAAATGCATTTTTATATTGATATAGAAGGGTCTGGTGAAAAAAACAACAACAAACAAACAAACAAACAAATTGCGTAAAAAATTCATTGACTGTTGAAAAACACGTAATCTCTCCGGTCGGCTCAGTGTGACGAGTGCCTGATTTCATCCTGTCGCCTCTCAAATCATGACATAGCCAAAAGTAACACCAGTAAAACTAGTCAATGTAGATTAAAGATATGGTTTAAATCAGTGCGGCTACTGTGAACACAAACGGCCATGACCAAGATCTTCGCTTGATTGAAGTCACTACAGCGCTGTACATTTGTCTCTCCACATCAAATTTCAAGTTCGTGCCTACATTTCGTATCAATAAATGACTTATGTAGAGATAACGACAGCAACTCGGGAGGTCAGTTCTTTGTTGCTCTATCTTCACTTTGGGGCAATTTGGAGATACATATCTATGTCGTATGAAATAGGGATAGTAAACTTATTATATAATGTAATTTTATTTCACCGATTGCAGTGTGCCCAATAAGTAGATTTTTAAAATCATTTTGTCGCTATCTTCTACATACAAAAACAGTTGCTAAACATAAAACATCAATTTTCTCAAAATGCATAAAATGGAGATAGAGCAACAGAGAACTGAGCTCACGAGCTAATCAGCACCAAATTAATAAAGATGAGATCTTCGATCATTAGTCATCCCAAAGATCATGTCAAAATCAAAGTATAGCTTGACTTACCCGTCAACTTCCTAGCGAGTCTTGTCGTCAATACGAGACTGGCGCGCCACCTTATGCCCTAAAGAGCGAGGCACACACTGCTTCTGGAAAAACCAAGCTGAACCATATATACTCTGCACGCAATCCTGTTTTTGCTCTGACGTCATGTTTCCCTAGAAATAACAAAACAAAACAAAAACAAAAACCAAGCTGGTATGAACTGATTTATATCGTATACTGCAATTTAACATTAGATTATGCATGAAAATCTGTCCATTTGCTAAAACTAAAGACCAACCACACAGTTTAACTGTGTTATTTAAATAATATACAGTAGTTTTTATAACTGTGAACATTTTTATTTAATAATCATCTCTACACAGACTGTTCTTACCAGTCTTTTCTTTCTTATTAATTTACCCCCCCCCCCCGTCCTCCCCCAACCGTGCAATGATATGAATAATAACGGAATAAAACCACTCAAGCTGGCATCCAACTACAAAAGAGTTTAAAAATGAGTGGTGAAGGCCAAGAATATAGATAAGGATTGGGCTGTTTTAATCTGTAGGAAATCCATTGTTGAGTTCCACAAGTCAGTGTTACAGGTCAGCTCAGTGTTACAATAGAAGTGCACACTGGAGCACAATCACTTGAACCTTTTCAACTGAGCTGGGGAAGTACAGAGATGGACACAAGTTTCTGCCCAGACACGAGAGCTTGCATACACTCATTGCCCAGATATGAGAGCTTGCATGCGCTCATTGCCCAGACACGAGAGCTTGCATAAGCTCATTGCCCAGACACGAGAGCTTGCATACGCTCACTCACGAATTCAAACACACGAACACAGACATGGGTGCCGACTGATTCCTACATTGGGACCTACCGGCCAAACTTCAGCAGTTACTGATGATGACAGAACAGCTGAGTTACTGTTCTATTATAAGGCAATTATAGACGTGATCTGTAACACAGCACAGACGAGGCAGTAGGGCCTAAGGAGTCACGTAGTTAGAAGAAATAGATAGAAATAGAAGACACATCTTTAAAACAAAAGAGAAGCCTCCTATGTTTCATAGTGCAGCGTCTCACAGAAAGCACACTAGTGGGAGGGAGGGGGGAGACGGGTCAATGCGTCAGGGAGGTGTTCAGGATACCTGGTATGAGCATCAGTTTAGATTGCATCAGTAAATGACTAAGAGTTTTCCATTCCATTCAATATCTTTCAAATTGAATTTCCCTTCAAAGTTAAAAAAAAAAAAGAGATATTTCCAGAATGTTATAGGTATCTTTCCCTTTCACCATAGCAACAAGACTGAGTGTTATCCTTAGAGTTTGGAGCGTGAAGATTAACAAATTAATACAGATCTGATCTGGTGGTATTGCTGTTTCATTCCAGGTTAATCTTTCTCCATTGTCATATATATCAAGTCAATTATATATGAAATCTTTAAGATTGGCTCTGATGCCAGCAAAGTCTTATCTGTGTCTGATCCATCGTCTCTTAAATGGCTGGTTTCTTCTTGACACAAAGCTATTAGGACTGACCGGTGTTGGTTCAGGATGATGCAACCTGGTATGATATGAGTACAATAGGAGATCGTCGTGCTCAGTCCTATTACTTCCCTCTACCAGACAAAAGAGCGATTGAACAAGAAGTATTTAAAAAAAAAAACACTTTGCGCCCTTTGCTTGAAACACGCACCATGAAAAATTAAAAAAAAAAAAGAAGAAGAAAAAAATTATGATGTAAAAAGAGAATATTTTCTCCTTATTGTAATAATATTATAAACTTTCTTGGCGATCAGTCTTTCGAATGGCAAGCAGAAAAAGGATTTTTTTTCCTCTTTACACTGCTTGCTCAACACATCTTTTGTCTAGGAAAGGGGAGTAAAAGTCTGGTCAAAATGATCTCACCTTACACGTCTCTCTTTTGGAAAGGGCAGATGATGTACGAAACGATCTCCCATTGACGCGTACAATCGCCTTAACGCACTGACCCTCCTTGTCCTCTAATTCCCCAAAATGAAGACGACGCTCACACAGTTTGGACGGAGTCCAACAATCCGTAGCGGGGCATAGCCAAGACGATCTAGTTAGGCAACACGCATCAGATTTTAAAAGAAAATATCAGCAGAAAGAAGTATGTAAGCAAAAAATGTGGTGAGAGATGTAGAGTTATGATTAATCCGAAATACATTTTATGCATTAGCCAAGAAAGAGAAAAGGAGTTAATTTGGTATTAGGAAATATCAACACTTAGGCCACGGACACAATTTGGAGTTACCATTTCTAGAGCACATCAAGAATACCAAACAATAAAACAAAGCCGCTGGCTTAACCTCCTGGGACCCTCGACCAGTACAAGTCCATCCTAACGCTAACATGTTGGTCCCACGAGCGGGTGACGGTCCTCCCTAAAGCTAACCTGTATGATACCCTTGACCAGCACAAGTCCACCCTAACGCTAACATGTAGGTCCGACGAGCGGGTGGCGGTCCTCCCTAACGCTAACCTGTATGATACCCTCGACCAGCACAATTCCACCTTAACGCTAACATGTACATCCGATGAGCGGGATTGACGTAAGTTAATTCGCTATTTATCGGGGGGATCGGAGTTTAGTCACTTCGAAATTTAAAATGATCTGGTAGAGAGGACCGTATAAGTAGAAGCTATAGAGATTTTAAGAGAGGATGGGTCAGACACAGATAAGACTTTGCTGGCATCAGGGCCAATCTTA
>JBCAUA010050070.1:0-11659 GCA_038406235.1 Peronia verruculata
AATTCTTTGGCCCATAGCTTTACCCGATGAACGTATAGGTGTGTTTGTCTAGTATTGAAGAACTCTGCATGATTGTAGGCAAAGTTTCGTCACTCAAGAAATCTATTAACAGATTATTTTCGATACTATGGTCGGTTTATTTTTAAGGTAGTCTTTTCTGGACTTCTTCTTTCGTGAATGTATGCAAGTGAAACACATGTAACTCCAGCATGGGTTAACATCACTTAACACAGTCTGTACTGTTGACTTTGCCAGCAACAGTTCATCATTAAAAAGTAGGCCTATAAGCTGCTCTCTATTTTATCTTGATGTAAACTTTTCAAATCAATTACATATATTATAATTTCTCACCATTATATAAACAGTAATAAAAGCGCTCCAGTGCAAAATATAGGACATATATATATGTTATACAACGATACTCTTACCTGCTGTAATTTTCTCATTCGTAAAACTTCCATTGATGGACCGTGAAATAGGCACGAAAAGGTATATACGATCAGAAGATAATGGTTTAACTACAAACGGAAATATTTACCATAGGTCGTTCTACGTCTTCAGATCACTTAGTGCCAATGTACAAGATCCTCGTATATCGGAGTAAACTCGCACACACCACGAGTGATATTAGACCTAGCACATCTTCTCCAGTGTCAACTGCCGACAGTGTCACGAAGGGATGGGGCGGTGCTGTGATTAAAAGGGTAAACATATTAGAAACGAAGCAAAAGGCTAAAAAGGGTAACAATTTTACTCTGAGCGGAGTACTGACCCTTTTTGATAAGGGCTGTCACTCTGTCAGCGAGGCAGAGGAGTGCATAGTTTAGTTACATATGTTGACTGTACCTGTCCTACTAACTGGTCTCGTCAGCTCCATACGAAATAAGCGACAGCTTGAAAGTTGTAAAGACACTGAAAGATAATAGCACTGGTTCTCATGTAAATGTAAGACTGTGGGTTCACTCAGAGCATACAGTTTTTAATCAATGCACGCATGCAGACACGCAGCCAAAACAATCACCCTCACTCACCCCCACACACGCACGTTTAGGCTACACTGACTTTCATTGAATTATCTTGACTGTTATGATTGTGATGAAAGAGGAGAGAGAGAGAGAGAGAGAAAGCGAGAGAGAAAGAGAGAGAGAGAGAAATAAAGGGGAATTCGAAAAGAGAAAAAGATGGGAAAAGAAGACACAGAAAAGGAAGACGACGGAGAGAGAGAGAGAGAGAAAGAAAGAGAGAGAGACCGAAAGAGGCAGGAAGAGAGGGAGAAACACAGCGAGAGAAAGGGAGAATCACAGAGACAGAGAAAGAAAGAGACAGAGAAAAAGAGAACGAGGGAGAGAAGCTGCTGATTTTTAACATATTTCCCCTTGGTAAACTGACCCCTTCACCTATCCTTGACACAGTTTTAACCTGTCAAGGACTTTCAAATGTAATGATCACATACATGAGACCTCCTATTTCTTCAACTTGTCCCAGATTCCTGCCTGTTTGTTATATCGCACATCTAAATAAAAATACATAGGACCATTGACACTCTAAAAGCTGAGAATTTTATTTTAACAATTTTCCATAGTATGGCAATGATTCACTGTTTAAACTCTTGTCCAGAAGACTTTTAAGCACATAGCCTACCTTTACCACGATATTCCAACTCTTGACCGTTGTGATCCGATCTAGAACTAAAAAGTTCTATATCATTAGAAAAAAAAAAGCTGATGAATGAGAAAAAGGATAAAACCAGAGAGAAAGAGAGAGAGAGAGAGATGAGGGGGGGGTGGAGACAGAGAGAGAGAAAGAGAGAGAGAGAGAGAGAGAGAGAGAGCGTATGGCGAGGGGAAAGGAGCTTAAACATACTTACTTATGTGCAATATAATTTGCATTGGTTGCTGATAGCCCTAACACTTAGCAAAGACTGGTGAACATACACATGTATAAGGTAAAACTCGGTCTTACAGAGAATAATATTAATACGCTTTCTGTCACTTAGGCCTTTATCAACAACATTATATGATAAAGCACAACGTAATAATATATACAGAACTGTTGGCCTAAAACCTTGGTCTAGTTGCAGGTCTAATATAAAATCTAGATTACCCGAAAGGGCACATGTGAAAGGAGAATACCTCAGGGCATCTGTCCTATATTTTGCACTGGAGCGTCCTAACTCTAAGTGGACTGTGCTAGACAAAGATAGTAGGAAACACTAATTTCTCAAAGACTGGAGATTAGATTACTTTGCAGTTGATATTTATTTACTTATGACTGATCACATGTCGTGAAAGATTCTGCAATATTTGGTATATTTTTCTACCATAACTCTGAGAACAAATAATCACTTGTCCATAGCAGTGGCAACATGTGTCCGTTTTTTCCCCACCTCTTTACATAATATTTACATAATAATAATAACAAAAAATAATTTGTTTACGAAGCCACCAATTATCACTCTTTTTTACGATCCCCTTAGTAACTAACAATAATGCATCCATTTTCCTTCTCTATATAAAATGCACACGCAAATACATGTACTGGCCTAATGAAAAACCGCTTCTTGGCTTTCCAACATCTATGCCAAATTAATCTACATATAATGAACCACACTAGCAGAAATTTAACAAATCCTAAACTTTCAAACGGTGAAACGACACTTTGACCCTTCAAAGAAGAAAAAACATTGGTGACAAAATGGAAAGAATGTTATGCCAGACAATGGAAGAAAACAACTGGAACCATTGTTTTTTCACAGGGATATATGACATACAGAATTCAAAAGGCACACAAAGTGATTCTTTATCAAAGGCACTTGGACATTACAGTGAAACTATTAAACAAAACAACACTAATGAATATTGTGTGATACTGACAGAATAGTTGCTAGTCTCAACGAAAGGGAACTCATTGAAATGATCTCTGAAAATATGACATTTTCTTTGCTGAAAGCTTGATTTAATTACGACAGTGTTTCATGCAAAGTAAGTTTTTTTTTTTTTTTTATCATCATCACAGACAGCATTGCATAAGATAAGATCATATCAATAGGCAGAGGTCTGAAGATTACTTATGATCTTTTGAGGGGTATTCATTTGGCAAATTGCTTTACTATTAACACGCATGTACAATTGACAATTATGCTTAGTTTTCAACAGAGCATTGACTGCAGTGATAGTTTTTGCTTGGAACTCATATGAATAATAATCTTTTTACACTGGATTTCATGAGTGTCTATATGCCTTACCTTAACAGACGCCCGACGACTAAATTTTGTAATACCGGAATAATAATTATTAATGACTTTCTCAAAAGACGAAAGGCCAGGCTAGGCTGTGTTGCTACTTGTACGATCTTGTTTATTCTTGTCACAAATCAGTAACACTGTACTATTCGTGTATAAATATACAGTCACTAAACACGTAATCACATCCAGATCTAGATCACTGTGCTTTGAGGTATTACAAATAATTTCTACAAAATAACAAAACTTGGGGCATCTGCATGAATACATAGCAACACTATAGCTTAGTAGAAATGGAGATTGCTGCCGCAAGTACTATCGAATAAAGAGAAACAAAAACAATGACCACCCATACATTTTTTTTTTTTTTAAATCAACAGTAGTGTCTGAAAATATTTCAATACATGCACTGGATCATTCAGGGCTATTACAGATGATATTCATGTGCCTGAGCGAATTGGACATAATGCAGTTTCTTCGTGTGTCACAAAGTATGAATTTATAATAATTACACTAAAACTTGCACAGGAGTTTGCTTATCCAGATTATGTACCAATACGGCCTGTAAATATTTTGGTATAACAGACTGTTTTAATAAGCCCCTCTCTCTCAATTTCTGCTAGCCTGCAATTTCTCTATTATTACAGTTCTTCGTTGCTAAAATGAAGTCCTCTCTTTACTTTCATATCATCATACCCTTTCTGTGATATTACATACTCATGTTTTAATATCCTCCTCTGTGTTATTTTACATCAGTATATACTTTTTTTTTATGTTACATGCCTGTTTCAATATCCGCCACTTTCTTATTTCGTGTTTCATTCAGTAAGCCCTTTCTTCCTTCTTTCTACTGAACTGTAATGTTTAAGTGATTTCATATTTCTGTTTCAATGGTAACCTGCGTTTCAACAGTCAATATAGATATGGGCAATTGAGCAGAACGATACCTGATCTTTTATTATCATTTTCCTTTTTCGATGCGTGACACGCCTGACACTATGAACTACTACCCGTATCTATGACCGACAATTTGGTGTGCAGAAAGTTTGTGCATTTTTCACCCCGTGTGCAATATTCAACCGTAAGTAATTTTTTTTATAGAATCAATAACAATTCTTAAAATTTTATAGGCCTAGGCACACTATACAGCACCCAAAACTAATAGTATCCAATCTCAGGTCATTTCACTATTTCCGATTCTCCAAGGCCGAAAAACTGTGGACTGTTTTGTCACTCTCAGGTCTCGATTCACAATTTATTTGTTATTCAGTTATTGGGAGTAATTCGTGTCATGACATAATATATAGTCTTCTGCATATGTTGTTATATTTCACTGATAAGTATAATTTCATCCACAGCAGTGCAGAAATGCTAATACAGCTTAAATCAAAGTATTTGCTAGTAGTGGCCCTCATGACCTGAGAGCTGATCCATTGTCGTACTATAAGGGAGACAAAGAGAATATTTCCTCCCCCTGTCACGAGTAGCATCCTTTCCATGACGTTACGGAATAACATATTTTATTATCACACAAGATGATTTAAAAAGAGGTGTAGTTGTTATCCATTTGCCTATGCAGCTGGGATGAGGAATGGATATAGCTAGCAGGCATAGTATTTGTCTCGTGATATTGATAGTTTGCTAAGTCAAGCAAGATTCTAGACGTACCGTATGATTGTGGCTGTTGACTGATTGGTAATTGAGCTGGAAGACCTATATACTGTGTAGCCTGTCTCGGACAGAGCAGAAATAAAACCATTTAACTATGAAAATTTCCAAAATTCTGAGCGTTAAATTATTGCAAAAACGTGTTGTCTACATAAGTATGTGTCTTTCTCCATAACATTACTTTATTATTGTTTTATCGTTTTTGAAATCAAATAATGGACAAGACAAACTGTTCAAATACTGCACGTCAGAGGGTAAAATTTCTGAGAAGCACATTGATGTATAGTCCACATACACACATGTTTAAATTTTAATTTTAACCTGGGGGTAAACTGATTATCCACAGATCTAATGTAAAATATATAAGTGTATTGTTATGTTGTCAACAATTCAGAAAACATGATATATTCATGGATATGACATAACAGCATTTTCACAAAATGATTGGTAATGGTATCGCAACATTTATCTGTTGTATATGATACGAGCGTAAAACCTGTCGCATGACCACTCTGAATAGAAATGTGTTCGCTCCGATTGAATAATAATGATAATAATAATAGTAATAATAAACAAATAAATAAAAATAAATAGAGAGACATTTAAGGACAAATGAAAGCACAACCAAACTGAAAATAAGACATAGCATTGTCTTACAGTACAATATACATAAACTATAATGTTAGCTGAAATCTCAGTGTGAACAGAGGCACAATATGACAATCTGTCTTTTCAATCGAGTTGCATCGATAGCTAATCAACCCATTCTTTTCTCTTATGGACATAATGATTACATTAATAAGTTGTTCAACCCCGACACATGTCACATGAATTGTGGATTGTACAATGTTAGCAAAGGAGCAAGATGTCTCTGTTACATGGTAAATCCCAATGTTTAACAGAATGCTGATCGCTATTGTGTGATCACAGGGCAGGTTCCTGACAGATTCTGAACGAGCGCCATTCTCCTCTTGTCTCCAGTCCTAGCTCCACACTTACTTTTTCTTTCACAAGACAAGACAGAGCCACAAACGTTAACTTTGGAAGTGCCAGATCTTATTCAAATCTAGGTCTTCATATTTCGTACAAATAGATCATCTGGATGGATGACTAGCTTCCTTCAGTCATAAAGGACCATGGATAATGTAGGTTTAAGGCCCAGAGAAGTATTTTCTTTCATGCGCAAGTAAAAAAGAATGGATTCCGATATTTCATGTGTATTATAAACTTATTAATGTTGTTAACGGAATCGGAAATAAGTACTTCATCTTCGTTAAGAAAAGATATATCTAGCCCCCTCTCCTTCATCCAGATATCCAGTCCAAAATTAGCTTCTATGTCCTCGTAGTTAGTAAATCTGATTCGGTGTACAAAGCGCTTCTACAGTAATGACATAACAATCATTTCACCCCCTGGCATGACATAAAAAAAAAAACGCGAGTTAGAATGCACTATGACACTTACTTATCGTCTTGCTTAACACTCCATAAAAAATCAAATAAATCGGAAAATAATGAATGCAATGAACACAAGAGGTGTAAGACAAACATTGCAAAGACGAAAAAAAAAAATCTTCCCTTACCATTTCAGTATCTGAAACACAAGTACCAGAAAACTCCCAAACATTTAACCATTATGATGAACATGCCTTTTTTTTTTTTTTTGTCATCATGATAGTTTTTTTTGTTTTGTTTTGTTTTGTTTTTGTTCCCGTCTCTTATACATGTATAACAAGAGAAAAAGTGACTTTCTCTTTTTTTTTTTTTTACAATGCTTCTCTAACACCTCTTATACCTGGCAAAGGGAAGCAACCTAGATAACTGAAAAAAGTAAATGGTTCACTAATTGTATGATCTGTTTATCCGGATGTGATATGAGATGTAGACAAATGTAGATAGTTGTAGTACGAACTTAGTGATCAGATTCAAGTTTTGTGGAGAAAAATGGAGTATATCATTTCACCTTATGTGTTTTGTTACTGAAGGACCTAGTCTAACTCTGGAATACACTAATACAGTATTTTCCTTTCTTTCTTTCATTTTTTTTTTCTCTTAGGATAATTAAGGAGTAGTCAACACAAATCTTACATTGGCAACATGGCAGGTTGCATAACAGAAAACAAAAACAACATACAATTTTTAAGACATGACAAAGTAACCATATGGCACTACCAGCCCTCATTAAAAATAAATAAATATTTTTTTTAAAGAAAACAAAATTAAGTCGACTGGGCTGAGACACCTGATTTTGAAATTAAAAAGAAAAAACGAAAACAAAAACAAGCACGAAAAATATCGTTAATCTTGCCACACGAGTGAACTATTATGAGTTAAGTTGGACGATAATAGCATACCATATAATGAATTGTATTGTTAACTTAGAATAAATAATATTTATCTACCGTCAAATAAACAATACCAGTGAAGATAAGATAGATACAATAAGATAACATTTATATGGCCCCAGAAAGTTACATGTACATGCATAGACTCTTTCACAAGAAATGAAAAATAATAATATCCATATGTAACATATTATTCACACTCACTGCATACATGTCGTCGTTTAATGTCATAAATATAACATCAAACACAGACAGACTCATGAGCAATTGCTGGGAATTGATAAGCTGTATTGCTGGTGGTAGAAGTGGAATGTGTATAACATTCCTATTGGTCTGCTACCAAACTTTAACAAACGTCCGCTTCTCACGGAATGGTTCAATAACGTGGGGATTCTCTCTCAAATGCAGCCTATCATAAGAACTTTCTGAGAGTGACCCCCCTTAATCAGTGTTGGCTGTGATTGATTCTTAAAAAGAGTAAATAAATAAATAAATAAATAAATAAATAAATAAATAAATACATAATAAATAATAAATAAATAAATAAATAAATAAATAAACAAATAAATAGATAAAAGATGGTGATAATGCAGTAGCAACACTGTGCAGTTACATGCCAGCTTAGCGCATGTAAATTGTTTTTAATCGAAGTTTGAATTGTCTGAATATGTTTTATGAGAAATCGCTCTAAACGTTCTGGGATCAGAATTCTACAATGGATCACTAATACCAACAGATAAATTTAAGTTGTATGTTTTGTCATGAAGAATCAATATTAATAACGAATTGATAGGCTAGAACGAACTGACACTGGCTTATTTGAAATATTTCCTTCTAGTCTGAAACATTGTCACAATGAAAACAAATCTAGTTTTACCTCAGAGATTGTAATACATGTACTTGCCAATTTCCGTCTATCATATCATCAGACGGTGCCGATACTTAGTAAAATTCTAAAAGGGGAAGAAAGCCAATATTCATTTTATTATTATTATTATTACTATTTTTATTATTTGAGAGGAAACAATGAAATAAAAAAAATAAATAAATAAATAAATAAATAAAAAAATGACAAACCACACTCTTTTATTCCTTTTTCTCCTGATCTCTCTCTTTCTTTCTTTCTTTTGTTCACTTTCTCATCTGTTTCTCTCAGTATTTTCCATCCTCTCGCCCCCTAAACTCTTTTTTTTTTTCTGCTCATTCAATTTTGGTAAGAGAAGACAATTTATAAAATTATTAAAATTAAGGACTTTCAGTTTATTTCTAGCTTTAGACAACTGTTGATAGTAATTATAGTACTTACTGATTTTCTGTTATCTCTGTTGGATCATTTAAAACTTGGCCATGAACAGACTGTTGTTGTTTCTTACTTTCTCTGTAATTTTTCAATGCCTCAGGTTTACATAATTTACATCTTTAGACAAATTAGTGTTTACTTTGTAAATCTCCTCCTCTGATCTCTCTCTCTTTCTCCGCTTCTATATCTCTTTCAGGGTCAAATTCTCCTTCTGACCCTGATCACTCACCTTTTCGTGTAGACTAGAATATCTCCTTTTCTTGGCTTTTCTCTGTCATTTTTTTTTCTTTATAATTGTTGGGGACATCTATCTCCTTAGGCTCTGTGTTTGTCTGTTGACTCACTCCAGGACCTGGGCAGGCAGCATCGCCTTCTTTGTGTCTAGTCTTCTTACAGATTAACAGATCATTTAGAATTGACATGAAGTGGTCAAATGTCCTTCTCTCAAGCGGTTATTGTATTGAATCTCAAGTTCGAACTTTTTTTATAATAAAGGTGAACCCGTGAATTTGCCAACTTGCATCATGCAGGGGTGAAGGAAAGGAGGAGGAAGGGGGGGGGGTGGGGAGGGGGTGATGGATCTTGTTAGCTGGCCTGTCCAATTTCTTGCCTTCTCCTATGTCGGAGGAGACCTGATGGATGTGCCAATCTTTTTTTTTTAATGTACTCTTTACAACCGAGGCAAGGAGCGTGATTATTGTCAGTCATTTGGTGACTATCTTGGTACCGTCTTGCCCTCTCATGGTGGAGGAAGGGATTCTGTGACCTCAGACAGATAGTTTTCCCCCTAGAGAAAAGTTACTACTTGATATGTTGTTAGCTGGATAGATTCTCCACAACGCTTCCAACCTTTAGTTTCTGTATGTTCTCAAACCATTATAATTTCTCACCCGTTTCCCACAGACATTATGCCCCGCAGGGACCCGGGATATATAAGTAGGTTCTGTCCCCTGCAGGTGATGAAAGCCCACCCATGGTAGGATGTCTTCCATTGATTGCCATCCTCGATGTTCCAGGGGTGACACTTCTTCTCTCTCACCTTGCTCCCATCTTCTGTTTCTCTTTCCTCTCTTCTATACGTCTAAATCGAGGACCACGGCCTAAACGTATCTTGCCATGTTTGGCACAATATAGGATAGCCGTGATTATGAAGTGCTGTTAGATTCCAACGCAAATAAACAAACACATACAGGTGCTTCCTCATGGAGGAAGAAGACGGGAGATGAGCTTGATGACTTAATACTTGTGTCCACAGACAGAAGGTTAGCTGGGCTAGTGCGCATACCGTGCGAACTGCAGTTCTGTAAACATCCGTTTATCCTGTGCTTGCTGTTCCTCGTTCTGATAGTTTTATTATGTTTTTGATCACTGTTTGCTGGTATGACAGGTGTTTTGTTTAATTTGATTTGTTTTGGTTGTGTTATTGTATTTTGATAACTAAGTAATTTATATAATAGTAATAACATATTTAGATTGATTTAAGTCTAGAACTTTGAAAAAAAAAAAAAAAACGGATCAAGTTTGCCATGTAAGTACAGCTGGTTGCTGTTTTCGCACATGTGCATTAGGCCGGCCGACCTTCTGTTTATAGGCACGTGTGTCTTGATCCATTCATATTGGACATGCTACCTTCGAAAGATCAATAGACAGCTTCAGCAATGCACGTTGAAAAAGAAAAAAACATACGCTAATACAATGAACCAAGGCATTAAGACTGACAAGCCAGATTGTTGTGAAATACATACAGACTGTCTGTATTGTTTATTATTAAGATGATCATGATTTATTTGCAACTAACAGACCATCAACTCAGAGCAGTAATAATCATGTAGGTGAGATAAATTATCTGTCCAATGAATTTCCATTTACATAGTATTGATGACTTAAAGCACATTCAGTCTGTAGTAGACTATACAATGTTTCTGCTTTTGGCAAATGAAAAAAATTCTCATCACACAAACTGCAACTGTTTGGTAACTGACCTAAATAAACTTGATAGATTTGAAGTTTATTGGATGAAATGTTAACAACAGCTTTTTGGGGGTAGGGGTGTTTGTGTGTGATGTAATGTGGGTGCGTGGCATGGGGGTGGTGGTGGTGGTGTGTGTGTGTGTGAGAGAGAGAGAGAGAGAGACAAGCAGAATACATGCGCAATGGAAAAGAAAAAAAAAATGTCCTCAGAAGATGAAGATCAGACGTAATGACTTTCTGCAAAATCTATATATTGACTATCATTAATTTGACCTAAAAATATCACAAAAGAACTAGACAAGTGTAATGTAAGAGCATCTTTGTAATTTTCAGTTAATATTGTGGAATTATGGTACATGTAATATCAGTGGGTTTTTATCTTAGATCATTAATTTTATGCTGAAGTACAAGGCCTTGTTTTTTTCTCCTTGCTTTCCAGTCTGTAGAGCAGCAATTTTAGCATCATCAGTCCTGTGGACATGGACAAGTTGCCCTTTAAGGAAGTGACAGGGAATTCTTTCTAATGCATGGTCTGAATCTGGGATATTCTGCACCACCTGGTACGTATTTTGCACCTGAACACTTTATAATCCTGTTAAAGAGATGAATCCATTAATTACATGTAACTCCTTCACAGCTCTGTTGACATACTAGGTACTTTATAATATAACTGGGACCAGATACTCTAGTGACGTACAGCACACATCACCGTAAAATATGGTTTATGGTGATGTATATTGTACGTCAACAGTGGATCTGACCGGTTATATTATGACATACGTTATACATCAGCAGAGTAGTGGAGGGGTTTTCATCTCGAGAGAAATGAAACTGCATTATAATCACTCGTAATTCTGCACTTTTGTGAAATTTTCTTAGCACTGTGGAAGAGTTAATGTCAGAATTCCATCTGCCCTGTTGTTAGCACACTTTCACCTTACAATGCACTCTTGTTGTTTGTTCACTTATTTGTAATTACTTCACACAGTTTTGCCGCTATTTTAACTAAGTAGACGTGTTTCCAAAAATCAATTTTTTCCACTTTTAATTATACGTGAGAGACTTGATCACAATAATAACTGTAGCAAGAAGTATACAAACAACAAAAACAAACAGAAAAACAAACCACAAAATG